>BLKR01003791.1:0-72500 GCA_011170035.1 Teleogryllus occipitalis
TGTAGAATCTCGAAAAGACCAAGGCGCGAGCAGGTATCGCCACTCGTGGCCACCCCTGCGGACGCCGTCAAATAAGAAAGCGCAAGAACAGGACATAATTTCCGGCGCATCATTAGCTTTCATTGAGGGCGTCACTCACAATGCGCGGCGGAGGCGGTGGGGGCGGCGGGCAGCGGCGGCGGCTGTGCCAGCGGCGACGGTGGCGGCAGCGGCGGCGGTGGTGGTAACGGACTGGAGACGAAGGCGGGCGAGCCGGCGGGGACCGATGGTTATGAGCGGGAGGTGGTTGTGTGGAAGCGCTCGTCTTGAGAGAGGTGGAGGACAGGGGGTCCGTGAGATGGTGAGGGGGACGGGGAAGAAGAGGTTCGTGGCAGGCGGGGGGGAGTGTCGGTGGTGTAGGAGGATGGGCGGGGGCGGAGGCGTTGGTGGTGGCGTAGGATGCATGAGGACTACCGCACGAAGCAGGGAGCTTTTCTTGGCGCGCTTTTTTCGCTCTCCCCCACTTTGCTTGCGACACGCTTCCACGAGCTCGGCACTGAGGAAGGGCCCGATCTCAATTGCCGAGAGGCGAAGGCTGCTCTGTGCGGATGGTCGGAGCGGTCGCGAAAAACGATGGCATACAATTTTTGATGAGTGGCGATGGGCCGGTTTCGACAATTATTGTTAAATATGCTCGTCTTTTTGGTCTAAAAGACTAAAATTACATAATTACCACTAAGGCACACTCATCAAAAATATCGACAAATTTTTATGTTATGAGGAAGTTGGTGGCCAATTACAGGGCTACTTTCGTGTAACTGGAGAAATCTATACAAGTTCGTTGGTGTAGCTAATAACTGTTCCACTTATCGTTTGGTCTCGTTGTTCACTAGTCTAGCTATTTGTCCATGCTCATGTTCAACAGTTTTTTCAGTATATTCTTTTATCCTTTAATTCTTCCAAGCGTAACTTGGCCTGTGCTCACCTATATCCACCCTATCCACTTTATTGTTGACCAAAGGACGTCACCAGTCTAGTGGAGTTTCCTATTACAAGACCACATTCGATTAAAACAATTAAAATTGATACACAAATTTAAGTTCCAAGTAAAATCGTTGTTTACGTCCAATTTCCTTGGTCCATTGAGCAATTGCTGATATCGCCCCTTGTTTTGCTTCTGGCCTAAAACGTAGCTTTATTATCTATGCACGTTTTCATGAGCTTAGAAGAGAATATGTTTATTCAATAAATTGTTGTCCATGGTCTGCGGCAGTCAGTCCATCCCGTCAGGAAGGGCCCGATAAGTGATGATACCCCAATCTTGTAGCGGGTTTGCCTTGGCATATAGTTTTGTTGCACGCAAGCGAATATTTTCGTATCACGTCTTGCTAAAAAACCCATGTTCATACCTACGTTCATAATTCAACTTGCGAGTGCAAGGGTAGGGACTCCAGAGCTCAAGAAAAATTTGCACAGATTGCACTTATCCCCCATAGTACATTACACACAGATTTTAACACTTTTCTAATGTTGAATAAATGAATATATTCGTCACGATAATCGAGAAAATGGTGGGATCTAACGTACTTTAAGCTTAGTAAGTGCTCATGGAAATACTGCTTTGTGGGTAAATTCCTTTTCATTTTTCGTTCTTCACTTTGTAAGCCTGATCAAATATTCCGCCGTTTGACCTTCCTGCTCTTCATTAACTTCTTTGTTTTTTCTCATACTTCCAATTTATAGTTTCTATCTCTCTGTCGATGCCACAATTTCAGTATGTTTATTTTCTAATTGTTTCGTGTTTGTAGTGCCCAAAATGACAGAATTGCTCTTTGCAATTTTGCACCTGGATTGGGCAAATCTCATCATCAAAGCACAAAATCTATGCAGATGGCCTCCACATCAATCGCATTTTGTGTTGTTTTCCTTGACGTATTGAGCAAATACTCACACGACCTCTTGGTTTGCTTCTAAACACTAAATGTATTTCTTGTTCCCAAACATCACGTAAGTTATTACTATTTTTGAAGCCAAATTAGTAAATAAAGTCTGTTACATCTTTGTGAGCCACTGAATTGTGTTTAATTGGCCTTTATTATTGTACTCCTTTGACTTTGCGTCGTCCGCCCCTTCGACCCTTCATCATAGTTCCAATTCTTTCTTCTGTGTGTCCGAATCTCGTATGTTTCAATAGGTCTCGTATCTGCACTTTGTCTGGCTACGTTTGTTTCCCAGAGTTTTACCAAAACGCACGTCAATTCTACTTTGAAATCAACACATTCGAATTGTTAATCGATACAGACAAATGAAATCACTTGTACCATCTGTATTTGTGATCTGCGGCAAATCGTGTGTTGAGAGATGAGACAAATTCCTTTCCGATCATATTGCAGTAGTGCGTGAATTGTCGTGGGGAGGGGGAGGCGCGTAAGGGGGGGGAGGCGCCCCTCAAGAGTTTGATATCTCCCGATGAAAAAATAGTAATTTGTCGTTGCCAGAAATACAATGAATTGATATAAAAGTGTCTCATTTATGATTTTAAACATTGAAATTTTCAAATAAAAGAATCGAAATGAAGGGAATTGGAAAGCAAACCTTTCTCGAGAACATTCTTATGATTTATTTTCACTGTGTTGTGTAAACCAAGACGTCTTCATTTTTTCGTCGATTCGCCCTCCCTTTGGAAAAAGTTGCTAATTCGTATCCTGTATTGCAGGCCTACTTAACCTGTTAATAAAGCATCTCTGCCTTTCAGAAGCAAATCGCATTAAAATGTCAAATTAGTCCTGTAGACTCTTTCGACTACTTAGCTAGTAACATTCTCCAACCATAATTGTTATTCATTCATACATATCAAAGACAAACTTCTGAATAGGAATCAACGATATTAAACTCACCAATGAGGGAGAACATTTATACTAGCGAACAGTTTTTTCTCCTCTAGATGAACAGAAAACTTCAATGGAAACTGCCCTTGGAATAATGTTTAATAATCCTGTGCAAGGATGGTGGCATCTCTAATAAACTTCACGCTTTTACGTTTCATCCTATTTATTCATTCCTATAAAGGAAGGAAAATATACAGGTGTCCCGGACCAGACGGAATAAACACCGGCATTTTTTAAAAAATGTTTTAACAAACCTCGTTTCGAAGATATTGGCAATGATTTCTTGCTTCCATGCTCGATCTTTATTCCTAAATTATTTTAACTACTTTGATTATTGCGGTGTCTCACTTTGAGACGCTGTTGCGAGGTCGCGGGTCATAGCAATCACTTCAAATACGTTTTAGGATACTAAGGAATGAAACATAAGTGTTTACCCACTGCGGTCTCGCAAGTTACAATATTGAATATTATGTAAGCACAGAAGCGCTATAGTGACAAGTTGGGAAGAAACTGATTAATTGATTATTTCGTGTCCTGGCACATATATGATTCTTAGTCCCGTAAGTGGAGTGATTTTATCATGGGGAGAAGTGTTCTTCCTCCATTAGATGATATCTGGCGCCGACGGCGGATATTACTGCTATGGCAGATCTACATGCCGTCTTGGCAGATGTCCCTTTCCAGGTATCTCCCATTTGTGGGACCCATCAGCGTCCCAGCCGAGAGACGCTCTAAGCTCACGACTGATGTCCCGACATGTGTGGTTATGTAGGGCATGTACGTGTAAGCGTGAGAGGATAGAACAAGGAAGAAGGAAAGATCAAACACAGTCCGTGGCTCGTTGGTTAGGACATTACTCTGGCGTTTACTGGAGAAACCACGAAAAACTATTAATCAGAGCAGCCGTCCGCTAGAATTCTCTTCCAGACAGCGGCTGATTTCGACCTACATTTCAATTGATGCCCTGAGTCACTTCAGGAAATGGGATGAAATTGGCGAAAGTGTGGTGATAAAACGGTACCCGTCATAATTCAATGTCTCTGCATTTATTTCCGGAATCAACTAACACTGCTCTGAATACACACAGTCTCTCGAAAAAATTGAAAAATAAAGTGTAGTTTAATAAATTGTAAAATAAAGTACACTTAATAAAATTAAGTGTAAATAGGACGGGCGTACGGCCACATGCACACACCCATACTACGAAATTTCAGCTCCTCACCCTACGTACGCCATATTCAACACACTCCAATGCACGCTGAGAATGGTTGACATGAATGACACATTTGGTGAGTTTCTGAATTTTGTTTAAAGTATTATGGTACATAATTTTAGACGAACATATTTTGCCATTGTACAAGATTTTAAGGAGAAGCAAGAGGCTATGCAATATTCTTCTTTTTTCGATAGAGATAATTTTTGTCTGTAGTACGCAGATACGTGATCGTACTTACGAAGATCGAACATGAAACGAATGCATTTGTTTTGGAACCAGTCCATCAAAAAATGCAGGCTAAGAATTAATAAAGTGCTATAATTAATTTTCTATTTACACCGCTTGCGCTGGATAAAGTAACTAGTTACTTATAGAATTACTTATACAAAGTTGTACTTGTATCTGCGATATCCGAAATCCTTTTGGTGATACAAAATTAATTCGTAAAAATGATTTCAAAATTGTATAAATCACGTAAGGTAATCTGTAGACTGTCGACAAAAACGTCATGACAAAATGTTCGAATTGCTATTCTGAACATGTTTTTATGTTATTTTTTCGTTGGATGGTCTGGGACACAATGTTCATTATTTGTTCTACTCATGTCAACGTTATTAAAAAAGCTTTTTACGTTGATTTCAATAGAGAGTTTTTAATAGTTAAAGAGACATATTAAAAATATTTTTATTGAATTTTTAATGCCCGTATTAAAATGGAAGGTGTCCATGCCCACATTATAATAAATATATATCCAGGCTCGCGCACAAAAAATATAGCGGCAATTGTGAACGCTGTAGACATCTGAATATGGACATAAGAATAACAAGATATATAAGCATATCGAGGTACGTTTTCTCTCTCCTCTCTCTCTCTCTCTCTCTCTCTCTCTCTCTCTCTCTGTCTCTCTCGCTCTCTCTCTCGCTCGCTCGCGCTCTCGCTCGTGGTGTTTTTTTAGTTCAATCCGTATGATGCACATAAAAAAAGCATTCTTTGTCACCCATATGTCATTCTGTATTGAACAATTTGAAAAATGAAGGGAATTTTCGTTAACTTATCTTTCCGTATTTACAGTCCATGAATTCGTTAGCTGTTTCGGAACGATGTTCCCCTCTAGGCGAGAAACGAAACAAATGGTTGAGACAAAATTTAAAACACTTTTCAGAAGTTTTTCAGAATTTTTTTCAACAAATACTTCATGTGTTTCTCTGAGTGAAGAGTAGCCTTTAGACGTTTCTGGAGCCATATAATTACAACAATTCACAATGAGCATACACTTAATCTAGTTTATGAAAATGAAATATTTTATATTTTCCAAGTTCGACTTTATTAATATGGATTTTTATAATTGTTTTCTATATCTTATTTACTTGTATGTGGCGATACCTTTCTTTTTCTGGATTTTATCCGGTCTTAATTTTGTAGTTACGTTTTTTAAAAAAATTTACATTATTATTTTTGAAGTTAAACTACAATTGCAAATTGCTAGATAATGAGAGAAATCGATATGAAAGACCGAAAGTGAAATGCTGTGCCTGCATTCGGCTCTAACTGCGGAGCTGCATTGAGTAATACACTGGGAGAAAACGTGGAGGAATATTTGGAGAAACATTTGGAGTAGTATTGTGGGAGAACATTTGGAACAATATGTGGAAGAATATTTGGAGGAACATTTGGAGGAACACTTGAGGGACCATTTTTGGTAACATTTGGGGAAGCTAGTGAAGGAACATTTGGATTTCATTTTTGGGGAAACATTAGTGGCACAATGAGAGGGGACAGCGGGGAACATTTGCGAACATATGAGAATTTGTGATGAGCATATGAAGATACATGATGAACATATGAATAAATAGAAATAACATTTTACTATCTCGTCTTTGTTTTGTAAGAAGATAAAGTATTGTAATCGTACGACCAAAAATGGCCAATATTCAGCAGAAATACCCCTGGTAACAAACAAAATGGATAAATGTTTCCCTGTATGTAGAAAAATGACTTCCTCTAAAACGTGTAGTCAGAAGTCATGTTTTGTGGAGCCTTGATAGCTAAAAGTCGATTGCCGACAAATGTCTGTCTGTCTGTCTGTCCGTTCGTTCGTGACCGTCCGTCCGTTTGACTTAATACTGTTTGTTTAGCTAATATTTGTTTAAAAATTGTCTTCATTCGGCACATAATTACGCGAAACTACTCATGTTTTTGAAACGTTCTGCCTGACGTTTTTTCAAGATTGCTTAAAAACTTAAGTTTAGAAAAAATCTTTATATATTTAATATTCTAGTAGGGGGAAAATGCCGAAAATGTCACCAATGAAAATGAGAACTAAGCTATTCTTTGAAGCATCCTTTACGTTATCTGAGAACAAAATTTAATCCAAAAATTTGGGGCATTTTTTAAAGTATAAATGTTGAGGCTTCATGTAAAATACCCGCAAAATCAAAATATTGCTTCCAAACTCTCAGGGATTCGAGGCGCTTTAACCTGGAGCGGTAGCTCAGTGCATCAGCTGATGTCACTGTAGCGCCTCTGACCGGGAGGTCCTAGGTTCGAGTCCTGACGGCGGCAGGGTTTTCGACACTACCTGTCCAGCTAGGACGAATTCAGTCGCTGTCTGGAGGAGAAATCTAGCGGTCAGCTGTTCTGATCGGTAGTTTTCCGTAGTTTCTCCGATCAACACCAGGCGAATGCCGGAGCAGTACCCTACCAAAACGGGCCACGGACCACGTGCGATCTATCCTGCAACTTCCTTGTCCTATCCTCTCCCCTACACATACACTTACACTAACATGCACTACACTACCACATATTCCGAGAGATCAGTCGGAAACTTAGAGCTTGTCCCGGCTGTGGCGGTGCCCCGCTGGTGGGAGAGTCCTGGTTAGGGGGAAACCCTACTAGCCGACGGTAGATCGGCACCGGATCTCGCCGTCCAGCGGGGGAAAATCACCGACATCTCCCGAGAAAAAGATATGCACTACACCAACGGGACTAATGACCCAAACAGTCGACACGCCCGGAAACACGAAAAAATCAATCAATCGAGGCGCTTTAAATAGATGAAAGAATTTCGGAGAAAATTGCCTGAACGGTTCAAGCGCTAGCGTTGACCGCAGACGGACGGATGGACACACGGGCGTTTTCCTGTTAGACGAATTTTATGCGTCAAGGACCCACAAAGCATGGATGCTGAATAAACGTGTTAGAGGAAGTAATTTACTACATACAGGATTTATCCACTTTTTATTACCAGGGCCTGACAATAAGTGTTTTTCGGTCGAAAACTCGCAATTTTCCGACGCACGATTACAATATTTTCTTTTACGAAGTAAGGCGGGGAAGTAAAAATCATATGAACAATAATTTTTTCTTGAAATCAGTGCACTCATACACTACCTTCAGCTCCTCAAACCGGAAGAGATGGCTCAAGGCATCAACTGATGTCTCTGCAGTGCCTCTGACTGGGAGTTCGTAGATTCGAGTCCTGACGGTGGCAGGGTTTTCGACAATAGATAGCTAGGTCGAGTTCAGTCGCCGTCTGGACGAGAATTCTAGCGCCCAGCTGCGCTGATCGGTAGTTTTCTGTGGTTTCTCCAATCAATACCAGGCGAATGCCGGAGCAGTACTCTATCAAATGAGCCAAGGACTACGCGCGATCTTTCCTTACTCTTCCTTGTTCTCTCCTTACACCTTACTTACACACACTTAAACTTGCATGCACTACACTTCCATACATACCAGGAGACCGTTTGGGACCTTAATGCGTGTCCCGGCGGGGGCAGAGCCATCCTGGTGGGAAATACCTGATTGAGGGACACTCAGGTTTTCGATGGTAGGTCGGAACCGGATCTCATCATCCAGCGCGGGAAGATCACCGCCACCTCCCGACAAAAACATGCAGTACATTTACGGGACTAATGGCAATAGTTGACGCCCCTTGAAATACTAATCTACTAATCAGCTCCTACTCGATTATTTGGATTGTTTTTAACGGACGGCGGACTGTTAAACCCTTAAGGACATCATGCTTTAAGAGTGGCATTCCGTTCCTTTGGAGATGATAGTAACAGTACTGTGTTACGAAAAATTACTAAAAGTGGGGCGATAAAGTTTAATTAATAGCTTGTCATCAAGGCTTCAAGAGATTCCTATACAGCGATCAGATGCATCCGACCAATATTTTCTCCTTTCTTCGATTCCACGCTGGGAGGCAGATTGGGCGCGCATTTTAATCACTTCGCCCGTGGTATCGGGGAAATGCTCTCCGTCATTTCCAGGGCGCATCAAAGGGCACCTGGGGAGCAATCAACCGACTCTTCCGAGGAGGGTGACAGGTTTACAGCGACGAGCTGCCGCGCTTCGCCTTTGCGCTGGCTGCCTCGTGTGCTGTGCTGCTACCGCTCTCGGAATGTTCAAAACGGTACCACATCACAGACGGTACGTTGATGCGTCAATGAGCTCTTTGGTAGTAAACCTAGCTCATTCTATTATTTGGCATTTTAGCGGAGTTTAGAGTGGGAGATCCTATGAAACCTCACTAAAGGGTTCTATAAAGCTCTATCCTAGCTTTTTTGCCACGTAAAATGTGGCCAGAACAAACGGATTGAAATATCTCGTTCATGCAGAAGAGCGTGTGAACACAAAGTGATTTCGGTCTCATCGCAAATTAAATGAAGTTTGGCAGCAAACGCGTCAAATATTCTTTGACAGGTTGGATCGTAGTTCAGGAAGCCCCTGTGTTCCATTTACAGGCGGCATTCAATTTTTTATTCCCATTATCTTTTGTGAATTTAATAGGTGTGACTGCTTTAACTTAATATATTTTACGTAGAAAACGAATTTTATTCCACTGAAAAATCGGGGGAAGTGATTCGTGCAGGCGGAGAGATCACAACTGAAGAGCTTATTTCTAGAATGGTATATTCTCACTTCTGTCGGCTTTCTAGTTTTAGCTGTCAATATATTTTTAATAAGCTTCTCCACAATGCTGCGAAATGTGTTAAAAAAACTGCATTTCACCTACGATAAACGACGCACGAAAACCATTGATTTGTGTCTCGAACTATAAGGCTGAATGTGAATACTTGCTCTCCTTGAAAAGTTGTTTCATGGGGAAATGACATTTTGTCAACGATTCTTCAGTTTTTCTTGTGAACACGTAATTTAGATTGCGTAAGATAAATATAAAAAGGACTCTGAATCAGATATATGAAGTTTAATCCCCTGGAAATGTATAACTCATTTTAACAAACACTTTCTCAACATTACTTCTTAATATTCATGTACTCTTTTTAAAATAAATTTTTAAATTAAAAAAAATATTTTCCCCGATATCCTTCATTTCGATAGCCTACGGACCGGGAGCGGTAGCTCAGTACATCAACTGATGTCACTGCAGCGCCTCTGACTGGGAGGCCCTAGGTTCGAGTCCTGACGGCGGCAGGATTTTCGACATTAGCTTTTCAGCTAGATTGAATTCAGTCGCTGTCTGGATGAGAATTCTAGAGGCCGGCTGCTCTGATCGGTAGTTTTCCGTGGTTTCTCCGATCAACACCAGGCGAATGCCGGAGCAGTACCTTACCAAACGGGCCACGGACCGCGCGCGATCTTTCCTTCCTCTTTCTTGTCCTACCCTCTCCCCTTACACACACACACTAACATGCACTACACTACCACATATTCCGGGAGACCGGTCGCGAGTTTAGAGCTTGTCCCGACTGGGGCGGTGCCCCGCTGGTGGGTGAGTCCTGGTTAGGGGGAACCCCACTAGCCGACAGTAGGTCGGCGCCGGATTTCGCCAGCCAGTGAGGGAAGATCACCGCCATCTCCCGAGAAAAGAAAATGCACTACACTAACGGGACTAATGATCAAAGCAGTTGACGCGCCCGGAAACACGAAAAAATCAATTAATCGATGTCCTACGGAGAATTAATCTTCCGGAGAATCTTACAAGGACGAGCTGGGATGCTTCACCTATGGGCTCTTTGCCTCGCGATCTGTGCTGCAGCCACGTTAGAAATCGTCAAATTAGTACCGCATCTTAGGCGCTGCGTCTGCGCGCTAATGAGGCGTTTGCTATCAAAAATAGTTCATTGCATTATTTAGCAAAATTCCCTCTTTTCATTTTTGCTGAGTTTAGTACCATATCAGCTTCTTTCCACATAGAATGTGGTGAGACCATATCCCATTCATATCAAACCGCGTGTGGACTTGACACGAGTTGGGTCTCTTGCAAAAATGCCGGAAATCGAATGAGCTTGGTTTGGAGCAAGCGTCCAAATAGTCTATGAAAATTCGGTCCCTAGTAAAGGCAAGGCACTGTGATGTGTTTATAAGTAGCCCGTTATATTTATTAAATTTATTCCTTGTATGTTTAAAATATGTGGCTGTTTGCACTTTCATATATCTTGAGTTAAACACACCTTTGAATTCCACTGGGGAATTGTAAACGTGTTTTGTGTCGACGGCGAGGGGGTAAAATTTTTTCCCCTGGAATTGCATCTCTTAGATTTCTTAACATATTCAATTGGCCCAGGGGTACACCTTTAAATTTTCATATCCCGGAGGTGTTTGTAGCATTTTATCTTTTTAACAAACTTTCTGTATTGCTTCTTAAGAGTATGTACTAGTTTTTAAAGAAACTTTACACTTTAAAATTAAATTTTTATTATGCCTCATAACCCACATTTTGATCTCGGGAAGAAAGACACTTTGGCTGAAGAAAGATTTACAATGTTTCGTCACCAGCGCTTTGTGACTTGCGCCTCGTGTCGCACTTGGGATGTTCAAAACCGTTCCATACTCGAAGTCAGTGCTTAATTTCAGAGATAGCAAAAGGGAGCGGCTCTCCCATATTTGTAATTAAAGGAAGTGCAGAAACCTAACAATCTCGGTTTGATTATTTATTACACAAAATCGAGGTGTTGATTATTTTTACCGGGCGCGTCAACTACTATGACCATTATTTCTGTAAGTGTCTTACATGATTTATACCACGGAAGGTGGTGTTGATCTTCATCACCTGATGGCGAGATTCGGCGTTGGCTTGCGGCTAAATGTCGGCTTGCGGGAATTACCTCAACCTGGTATCTCCCACAAGCGGGTCACCGCCAGAACCGGACAAGCTCTAAGCTTCCAACTGGTCTCCCGACGTGTATCAGACTGTAATGCATGTAAGTGTAAGGTGTGAAGCTGGACCAAGAAGAAGAAGAAGAAGAAGAAGAAGAAGAAGAAGACCAAGAAGATCCCCGAGGTCCGTGGCCCATTTGTTAGTATTCTGCTCCAGCATTCGTCTGGTGTCGATAGGAGGAACCACGGAAAACTACCGATCAGCGTAGCCGGCCACTAGAATTTTCCTCCAGACTGCGGCTGATATGAATACGTCAAAAAAGCTTTTTCGTATAACTTATAGCAATAGGTATTTCAGATCGTCATGAGTAGACTTCCTTCGACTGTCCACCAGACCGGTTGACTGTGCCCTCTTATCCGTCTGCTCTCTCTTATCAGTGGGCGCTCTCTTTATCTACCTGTGCTAGTGCCGGCAGCGCCCCCTCGTTATTGCGTGTTTCAAATGAGCGTCCATGGCATTGTTCAGTGACTGTTTTACTATTCCCGTGTCTCCTTATTAATAAGTTGCAATAAAGCGCGTTTCCGAACACCTGCCCCGACACAGGGCTTGTTATAGGAAATGCCCTCGAGGCACTACATAATACTGACTCGGAGGCCAATATCAATAATGGCTCGAACTATGTTTTAAGGTCGCCCCAAGGGGATGACCTACATGCAGCAGTAACAACTTCAGTTACAGCAACATTAACAGTAGTGTCAACGACAGTAGCAAGTTGAGGTACATGTGTATGTGTTAGGCCTTATCCGCAACCCACACCAACGCACAAGTACACCGACAGGTTGGTATTTGGATCCCGCCAGAACGCAACTTACCCTCACGGTAACCTTCCCATTCAATGCTTGAGTCGGAGCGCCCTGCCAGCTCAGAGCGACAAGATTTCCAGGCCAGTGCCAGAATCCAAACAATGCGCCTTCACAATGCTCCGGGAACAAGTCCCTCTTCTATGCCCAGAATACCGGGCCACTGACACGACGAAACAAGAGCCCAATAGGGGGCCACCCGCACTAAGGCCCGGGCTGCTTAGGCCTCCCTCCCGTCCCCTTACTGCAATCACCTTTATGCAACGACGTGAGTACCGTCGGAACCTAGGCGACCTGACAGGTTGGTTCTTGGTCTCCGTCTGGTGTCACCTTTATGCATCGACGTGAGTACCGTCGGAACCTAGGCGACCTGACAGGTTGGTTCTTGGTCTCCGTCTGGAGTCAGCTTTATGCATCGACGTGAGTACCGTCGGAACCTAGGCGACCTGACAGGTTGGTTCTTGGTCTCCGTCTCGAGTCCCGTCTGATCCCCCCCCCCGGGGCATCTTGTGATACAGTTACAATAAAGCGTTTCTCATCCGCTACCCTCTCAAGTAAAATTACATGGTGATTCTCAACAGCTGCCATCTCAGGAGATACCGCAAAGGCGCCAACTGGTCTCCCTGCGCAGGCAGGAGCTTTAGATTAGTTACCAGCAGTGATAACCTAGCAACATTATATTTAGATTTATTCTGATATTGTGATATTTTGATTTATTATTATATCATATGATTTATTATGATATTTAGATTATTTATGATATTTGAGTAACGTAGTGACCGTAAAAGGATAAAGACGACTGAAACCATGCTTTCAATAGAGATATCGTGCTTAGCGCACAAATCCAGGTGGCAATGCTGAAGGGTCAATTAAAAACTGATTGAAAATTCCATCCATGTATGTTTACAATGCAGACAACACCACGTCACTGAATGGCATTTTCTACATCCAAAGAAGAGTTTTATACCAAAAATGTACAAAAAAAATAAAATTGAGTTCACTTCTGTAAACGACTTTCGCGATTTCAAGAAAGTATTTGAATTCAAAAACTATTTGTGCTTCAACATCAGGTCCTTTCTAGTATTAATTTTTACATCTACAGTTTTCGAAAATTCAGAAAGTTCAACGAAAATCTGAATTGTGCCCTCTAAATAAGCGAGAAAAAATAAAAATATCGAACTACTTTTCAGAATTTTTTAATTGCCTCCACTTGAATCAAAAATGAATTTTAGAAAATTGTACATAACCTTTTTTAATAATATAATTTTTGAACATATTTCAAAAGGAAAAATTTCTATTACTGTTGTAATTTTGCAGTGTTAATATTTTACATTTTTCAAAAAATCAGAAAGGACGGACGGATGGATAGAAAGACGAATCGACGGACGGACCGGCGGATGGATGGGCAGTCGAACCCATGGACTGACAAATGGACGGCCGGGGCGGAGTGGGCGGACCGGAAAGAGTGGACGGGACGGTCGGACCAGACGGATTGACGGACGTATAGAGGGACTGACGGTCCGGACTTTATCCATCCATTTTACATAATGTGAACATTAATCGGCTGAGTTTGGATATACCGAGATTCGCATTTATTCCACATTATTGAGTGGCTTTTATAATGTGTTGGGTTGCCATAGGAATTTGTTTCTTCGTGGCACTGAGAAGTACGACACCAAGAAGGATTTCATGAGGGACGCTATACCTGTTCTTACACAGTGTGTTTCAAAAGTTATTATGATAAATTCAAGCGTAAAATGTGCATGCTTGTACATGTTTAGAAGAATCTGAAGTTTCATTTCCGAATGAAGGGATGAAATAAAATAACAGCACAACAGCAGCTTTCCCACAACATATCAAGACATGTGTTTTTCTGCATTGTATGTTTCAGTTATCGTTACCAAAAATTATCCGCAGGTTGGTCGTAAATTCTGTCATCTTAAGGTCAATGGTAAACATTACTAAAAAATTCCGAAATATTTTATTTCAGATTTAAAAGCAAGGAAAGAAGATATCCAGCTCCTAACGTTCTTGTGACAAAGCAATAAATACAAAATAGAAAATTATTCGTAATTTGCTAAAGATTCTCAAGTAGATTGACTGACTGATTGATTTTTTCGTGTTTCGGGGCGCGTCAACTTCTTCGGTCATTAGTCCCGTTAGTTTGGTGCATGTTTTTTCTCGGGAGATGGCGGTGATTTTCCCCTCGCTGGGTGGCGAGATCCGGCACCGACCTACCGTCGGCTAGTGGGGTTACCCCCTGACCAGGACTCTCCCACCAGCGGGGCACCGCCCCAGTCGGGACAAGCTCTAAACTCCCGACCGGTCTCCCGGAATATGTGGTAGTGTAGTGCATGTTAGTGTGAGTGTGTAAGGGGACAAGGAAGGGGAAGGACAGATCGCGCGCGGTCCGTGGCCTGTTTGGTAGGGTACTCCTCCGGCATTCGCCTGGTGTGGATCGGAGAAACCACGGAAAACTACCGATCAGCCGCTAGAATTCTCCTCCAGACAGCGACTGAATTCGACCTAGCTGAAAAGCTAGTGTCGAAAATCCTGCCGCCGTCAGGACTCGAACCTAGGATCTCCCGGTCAGAGGCGCTGCAGTGGCATCAGTTGATGCACTGAGCTACCGCTGCCGGTATTCTCAAGGAGATCGTGTGGCGTACGCCGTACAGTGTCAATGTCTCAGAAGAAAGCCAGTTGGTCCGCTGTTATACGTAAAATAAACTAGTCATGACGGACAACGTATTGCATTTCGAAAATTGTTTATTTTCAAATTAGGTTAAGAGTTTTATTCCTTACTGTACTGTTTGGGTATTATTCTTAAACGAATTAGTATAACTTTCCAAGCAACCTGTGTACCACTTAAAATGCTTTCACTTCTGGAATTGCCTGTTGTTAGTGCCTCTCTTCCCTTAACATCTTCCTTCTGTACTCCTGGATCTCCGCTCGTCTGTCTTCTTGACTACAGCGCACTGAATGGAACTCTCCTTTAAATGAACAGACCCAGGAACCTCGTCCGTAAACTACGCCGTCGGTTTCACCGGTCATGACGCGTTACGTAATGGTATAATTAACAGTACGTGCAACTAGCGCAAAACCTTCAGTAACTCAACTACCATATTGAAAATCTCTTTCTAGTATCTACATAGTGCTTATTTATTAGGAGTTTGATTAAGATTTTTCGAAACAGGTAACTTATATTAGAATTATTTTTTATTTTCTCTACTTAATTTTTATATTGTAAATGTAAGCTGGAGAACGAAAATTGCCAAAAAGTACCACGCAATTCAATATTTAAGGATTCAAAATGCCATTCACACGAACATTGTAAAAACAGGTGATTAATTTTTCAGTGGAAAATTCTTTTTAAATACCCTTTTGGGGGGAAATTTGAATATTATGTACCTAATCGGCAATTGTACACATAAAATAGTTGTGTAATTTTTTTCTTTACGTCAGAAAATGTATTTGTCTCGTCTCCTCAACATTGTGGAAGTTGTTGCCCAGTAAAGATTTCAATAATGTCTCCTTAATTTCTCCTGAAAATTTGGATCTTTCTATTAAAGATAAAAAAATATCTCAGTAAAGTAAACATGGATATACAAAAATAATTATACATAAATTATAGTTGCAAGAGTCCAGTAGAATTCTTATCGTCGATCACTCCGTCATTGCACGATTGAAATAAGGTAAACAACCTTGAAAGTCGTGTTTGTTACTTCTAGATTATTAAATAATAGAATTTCTGGAAGGTAAATAATATTACTATCTATCGAGAAATGTCTCCGCAGATTAAAAAGAAAATCAAATGTGTTTAATGAAGAATATTAAGGCTGAATTAATATATTCAGCTCCGAAAAAAATATAGGCCAAAAAATTACTATGTAAATTAATTTTCTAAAATGCAGAATATAAACAAAGGATAATTTCATATTTTTTATTTTTAAATAAATTGAGAAATGTCACACATTGCATTCTGTGTTTAATGGCTTCTCAGCAATAAAAGCGTAACATTTTCACTAACTTCTTGCAAACTGTGCACATTATTTATTTGCAGTCCATCAAAATCAAAGAAAAATAGAGCGTCAGCAATTTTTCGTCGCAATCTGCAATTCTAGTTCATTACGTGAATAGGGCGCGCTTCTCTTTTATTGCGGGCGCGGCGGCCCTTTCGTATTTAGCGGCGCGCGCGGCCAGCACAACACCTCCCTCCGACCGGTGAATGGGGTCAGCGCTGGCCAGCGGGCGCACCTGCGACAGACGGGCCCGCGCCGCCTTCGCCCCCATCGCCGCCACACCCACACAATGAACGGCGCCGCCGCCCCCGCCCCCACGCGTGCTCCGTTGCTCTAATTGCCGCCCGCCGTCCCAAAGTCTCCTCCTCCTCTCTCGACTCCTCCCCTCTACTCATCTGCCTACATCTCCTCTACTATGTCTCCTCTACTCATCACTACTACATTTCCCTCTACATCTTCTCAACTACATCTCCTCTGCTACACCTCCTCTACACATTTCCTCTACTACATTTCTTCCACTACGTCTCCTCTACTATGTCTCCTCTACACATCTCCACTACTACATCTCCTCTACTACATCTCTACAACATCTCCTCTTCTACATCTCCTCACTTTTTTCTTCTCTTCTCGCTTCTCTTTTCCTCTCATCTCCCCACCTCCTTTATCCTTGTCTTCTTTCTTCTCTTCTTTCCTTTCTTCTCTTCATGTCTTTTGTCTTTTCTATTCCACTCTCCTCTTATCTCCTCACATCCTTTCTAATATATTCTTCCCATCATCCCACCTCTTTACTCCTCTTCTCTCCGCTTGTCTTCTCACTTCTTCTCTTCGTCTTTTCTCTTCTCTTTTCTCCTCTCTTCACTTATCTCACCATTTGTCTCCTCGACTCTCCTCTTGTCCTTTTTATTTCTTCTCCTCATTTTGTTCTTCCATCTATTCCTTTGTTTCCTTTCGCTTATCCTCTTCCTCCTCCTCTTCTTTCTCTTCCTCTTTTCCCCCTTCCTATTTTTCGATATTGTGACCTCGGCAACACACATTATCGCCTCCATCTCCAATCCAAGTCCAATCGTCCAATTTTAGTCTCAGAGGGACTTCCCCTAATGACCTCTCAATCGTAGCTCTACCATTCCAGCGATCTCCTCTAAATTTTCCCACATTTCTACCATTTTTCAGTCGCATCCACCTTAGCCTCCTCCCACTTTGCCTCCATCTTCTAGGCCTCCTCCACACGTCGTATCACAACCTCCAACATAACTGTGGAATGTCTGCCTTCAGTGCCGTTCCCGGCGTCACTGCATCCGCATTCAGCGTTACCATCACTGCCGCATTAACCTCCTCAGCCCTTCTGTCTCCTGGCAGACACGGTTGACTATGACCTGGACGCCGCCACCAACATCAAGCCTCCGCCTACGGCTACAACCGTTGCCTGCTCTGTCTTCTTCAGTTTCTCTGCCCACTTAATTGCATTCTCTCCTCCCACACACTGCCGTCACCTCCATGGCCTCCGATGTCGCCGTCTCCACTATGACTGCCAATGCCTTTACTGGCGCTGGAGTAATTCTAGTACGTTAATCGCTGTGGCCTCCGACACCCCTGCTGCCATGATGGCATATCCGCTGGTACCACTGACTCTGTCATGGTTCATGTGCTTTCGTATCCTCTTCACTTACGAAGACTTACCCACAACAGCCCCGCTTCTAGCTCCCTCACATACGGCGTCGCCTCCGGCACAGCCAGCTTTGACTTCGCCGCCCCTCATTACACACACCTTCCTTACCTGCCCTGCTTCTCCTGCTGACGCCCCCAGCTGCCGCTTCTACCGCCACTTCAGCCACTGGCTGATTGCCTCCGTTCCACAGGAACCTCGTTTGACCCCACTTTCGCACGAGTCTTTTGCCGTCATCACCTACTCCTTCACCTGTACCAGAAAATCCCCGGTCCCTCTGCCTCCGCTGTTGCATCCACTACACGTCGACTAACGCACTCGTCGCACCTTCAACCCAGACCCTGTGTCACACTATGCCAGCCCTCGCCCTTCCGCTGCCTCCGCTACTACTTCCTCACCAACGCAGAGACAGTTCTGCAGTGTTCACTACCGCTCGCCCCCGGTCTCGCTTCCCCGTCACCGTCCCCGCCACGGCACCGGCGAGAGGCGCGGCGCATCCAGAGCGGACGCGCGCCGCGCGGCGGGCACTGTAGGCAGCGGGGGCAGTGGGAGCAGCGCTGCGGCGGCGACGCGGGTGGCGAGCGCAGCGCAGGGCGCGCGTGAGCCACAATGGGCGGCCGCGCATTTGCATACAGAGCGCTATCAAGCGGCCGCCCTGCCCGCCGCCGCCGCCACAGCAGCCACCTCCACTGCCACCACCGTCATCTGCGCCGCCGCCTCCAATACCACTACCACGACCACTTCCTCTACCCCTACCACAACCACTACCACTACTACTACCACTACCACTACCACTACCACTACCACTACCACTGCCGCTGCCATCAACGCCGCCTCCTCCATTGCCACCGGTACCGCCACTGAAGCCACCTCCACCGCCGCCACTACCACCGCCACTGCCACCACCACTGCTACCGCCACCGCCACCGCCACCGCCACCGCCACCGCCACCGCCACCGCCACCGCCACCGCCACCGCCACCGCCGCCACCGCCATCACCACCGCCACCGCCACCGCCACGCTGCCACCGCCAACATCGCCACCGCCACCGCCACCGCCACCTCCGCCACCGCCACCGCCACCGCCACATCCGCACCGCCACCGCCCACCGCCACCGCCACCGCCACGCCGCCCCGTCTCCGCCCCGGCCCCGCCCCCGCCACCGCCCCCGCCACCGCCACCGCCACCGCCACAGCCGCTGCCTCCGCCACTGCCTCCGCCACTGCCACCGCCACCACCACAGCCGCTGCCTCCGCCACCACCGTGACCGCCAACCCTCGTCCAGCACCCACGAGGTGGCGCGCGCCGCGCTATTCCCGCAGATGCGTTGCCTCCGCCACCGCCGGCGTCGCCACAGCCTTGATCCCGCTAGCTGCTCGTATACGAGCACGCGCCTTGCACGCTTCCGCGGCACTCGGAGTCGCACCTTCCGCCATAATTAATGCACCACGCCCCTCCCTCTTGGCGCGCATCTCACCTTACCTCTCTGGCGATTCGCGCAGCGCGGCGCTCTTCGCTTGACTTCTGTAGCAACACCTCGCGGCTAGATCCGAGTCTCATATCCGGCAGGGGCGCCCCGCCATGTCGGACAGCAATTGAGCTTTTCACCTCTGCGTATCTCAGTTGAAAGTTCCTTTAACCTCGTGTGGAATTTGCGAGTGACAATGCGGGATGGCAAGTTCTGTCGGAGTTCTCCTGTTCCCTGCCTGTCTTCTTGCCTCTGATCATTCTCTTTTTCTCCTTTTTCTTCTTCGCCATCGCCTTCTCGTCTTTTTTTCGTCTTCGTGGCAAACCGCGCGCAGCCAAACCTTGGTCTAAGATTTTTCGATATAGGCTCGATCTAGACTAGTTAATATTGTTAAAATTATTTTCTAATGCTACTAGGTGTATCAAGCAGGTAGTCTGGTCTCACATATTGATAGGCAATAGACGTGTAAAGTGTTGCATACACAAAACTTTCCTAACAATTTTGTTAGCAATTAACTTTTTAGTGGCATTGATGTTGAATATTTCTAGTAGATCCCGTAAATTTATGAAACAGGGCTACCAGGATATTTTTCTTTTCGACAGAATATTTACTGAGGATAGGGAGACCATCTAAAACCAACCGATTTTACAAGGATTAAACCCAAAATTGTAAATCGAAGCCAGTATGCTAACAACTATAACAGCGATGCTTGCTCTTTGCACCATTATATCATCATTATCAATTTTCCATTATTTCATTCACCATCGCAAGTAGTTACTAATGAGGCGTAAGGACTCTAAGGAGGAAGAATAATAAAGATATAAGGTATCGCGCCTCGCCTGACCTGCCGTACGTCTTCCGCGAAAGAGGAGCGTATTAACACGGAAGGGAGAGGTATGAGAAAAACATTAGTATTTCTCATACCTCTCCTGTCTCCCATCGTCACGGATATCTCCTGAAATCTCCTGGCCTCTACAACAGCGTTCCCACTACATTGAATCTACTTTAGACTCAGGATAATTAAGCAGAAATGTTGGATGTGACGTGACTCTCTCGTCTTCTAAGTAGATAAGCTGATAGTTCCAGATACTTGCTTCAATATATCCTTAATTAGATCGTTGGTGATATAGATACCTTCTAATGTAAATGTAAATAAAGAATGTTGTCTGGTTACAATAATATGTATATTTTAACTTAAAATATTTTCAATCGCGTAGCGATTATTATCATAGCGACGCCCTGCCTTCTTAAGCAAGCCGCACAACCAAAAAACAGCAGAACGTCGTTTTCCGCCTAGAAGATGCAAGGAACGAACGATTCAGTCTGCTAACGCATCTGGATATTACATTTCGTATATACCAATTTGTAAATAATTTGTGAAATTTTAATTTTGTAATTCATGTATTCCTGTAATTTTTTCAGATGCCTCTGATGATAATTGCTACGCGATCGAAAATATGTTAAGTTAAAATTTACATATTATTGATACCAGACAATATTTTTTATTTACATTCAATATATTCATCTAATGTGCACGTGATAAGAGAATACAATTTACATACGTGGACCAATATTCAAATGAAATCCGTTGAATAGTAATATTAGCAGACGAAAAATAATACATTATTATTATTATTATTATTATTATTAATAATAATAATAATATTACCGGGTAAGATGTCTCAGGGCATCAACTGATGTCACTGCAGTGCCTCTGACCGGGAGGTCCTGATTTCGAGATCCGACGGTGGCAGGATTTTCGACACTAGCTAGATAGCTAAGTCGATTTCTGTCGCTGTCTGGAGGAGAATTCTAGCGGCTGGCTGCTCTGATCGATAGTTTTCCGTGGTTTATTCGATTAATATCAGTCGAAGGACGAAGTAGTATCCTAACAAACGAGCCTCGGACCGCGCGCAATCTTTTCTTCCCTTTCCTTGTCCTATCGTCACCCCCCTTCCGCACATACACTTACATTTACATGCACTACACTATCACTCATGCTGGAAGACCGGTCGGAAGCTTAGAACTTGTTACGACTTTGGTGGTGCCCAGGGGTTGGGAGATATCTGGTTGGGGAAAACCCCGCTAGCCGACGGTAGTTCGGCGCCGGATTTCACAATCCAACGGGGGAAAATCACCACCTCCCGAAGAAAAACGTGCACTACACTTACGGGACTATTTACCTTTGCCGTTGATGCGCCCGGAATCACTAATCAATCAATCAATTTCTTATAACCAGAAAACGGTAGCTCAGCGTGAAAGGCAATGTGAAATTTTACACGATTGCTGGGGATTGGTTGTATACTGGCAAGTTGCTGTTGTCTGATTCCGTCTCATGTTTTTTAAACTGTTAAGAAGGGAATATTAAATACGAAAGTACGTGAGTATCGTACCAGATAGTATTTATTAATGGAAAGCAACCTTTATACTACTCTATTTTCGCCTAAAGATATATTTTTCCTCGTCGAGGAATGCTTCTCTCTTCGTACTTTCAATGTCGTTTCCACAGCTTCAAATCAATGGATAATTGTCTGCAGAAAAATCTGGGGTTGATAATAGCACGTTATCATGGAAATTTGTTGTGAGTGTAAAGTCTTTGGATTCTATGCGCGGAATCATTAGAATTTTGCCTAGAAGGCACTATATCCGACATTTCGACTATTATATCGTACTCTTCTTCAAGGTTACATGAGCAAGAGCTCGTCTGATTGACCGTGCGTGACTGGTTGTGTAGTAAATTGATGTTGCTAAAAGAGATCAAAGAAGAATACGGAGACAGGAAGAAAAGAGATAGTGACGTGTGAGAGAATACTAGGAGACCTCGGAAATGACCCCTACCCGATTCATTTGACCTCATAACTACACCTTTCAAGTACTAATTTTCAACCCTTACCTATTACTTTCTCTTCCTCTCCCACTTACTTATCGCCCTCTCTCTTCCATCATATGCTTTTTACAATTTTTGGCAGACTTTTTGACTCCCTTAACACGGTAATTCTAACTTCACCGGAATCGTCATGTGCACAAACCCTTTCATCTTCTACACACACACACACACACACACACACACACACACACACACACACCTCTGCAACAAATATTACTCCCAACCTCTTCCTTCATAACGCTGTCCCAAACCGCGCACCGCCAGCTTGTCACGCTAACTACTCTCTCCAGGTTTGTTTGTCTGTTTATTGCCGCTGCCGCTCAACTTCCACCACAATGCCACGTCTCCCTGCTACTCTCGCAGCAAACGTCCCTTCTAGCCGAGTCTTCTGTACTTGCCCCTGTCTGTAATCTTCTGTAAGTTCCCTCATCTGCAATTGCACCGCAAAACATTTGTGACGTGGGTAGAAAGACAAGTCTGCCTATTTCTGAAAGAAAGTTGGGTAGGAAAAAGATTACTAAGTTTTCGTATTCTATATGTCTAGGTATATAATCGTCAGTCTACGTAACTGTCACTAGAAACAAATTATGGACGGAAATTGGGTAAAACAGTTAAAATTCTATTATATAGACTTCTGCAGCAGTACTTTCAGTAAATAATTCATCAAATGTTTCTACTTTTCACAATTCACATCTGCGGTAAACTCCTCACTTGTACGTCAACAATTATTTCATTGTTTATAAAATCCGTTTCTACAGATCTAAATATTGTAAACTATTATCTACTACGACAAGTGTTATTTCATACATGCCCCACCTCATCAAGTAAAACCTATTCCAATTAAATAAAGCTCCCGCAAATTCATTAATAAATAGTCTACAGTGGTTTGTGTGGCAATGAACTTTTTTTCTGGCACGTTCAATACCACTACTTCTCCCTCTATATCATAACACTGCTACAAACATTCTCTCAATGTCTTGTAAGCATGTTTATCCCTCTGATACCAATCAGAAACGAATTGGATGTTGACCAGCAAGCGTCGTTGGCATGGCTAGTATCCGTCCACAACTGCGCCGTCTATCATTATGGGCTTGACAAGACTTGACTTCCAAGACAAATCAGACCACCTACATCAAAAAAATGTATTTAAAGAATTTGATATGCATGTGAATCACACACTGAAAACAAAAAAGCTGTACGTGTGTGCCGTATGTGCGCCAATAGATCAAGCCCCCAAGTCCCCGGGCATTACAAACACACTAATTCGAAGAGGGAAACCCCTAATTCTTATACCACGAGTTTTCAACGGAGACTTGATGAAATTTTAATGATAAATAAGAAATCGATGGGGGGAATAGTTGAATGTGAATCGGCGACTTATTGGTATAATGAAGATAAGCTTGTCTTTGAATATAAGGAAAGTTATTAACGATTAATAATTGTTTTCTGGTATGAAGCCATAAAATAACTAATAATAACTTATGAATTCGCTCCTTACTTTCGTATCCACCGTTATTTATCTGAATGTTTAGAAAAATCAAGACATTATAGCTATCTATTCAGAATCGCACAATAATATATTCTCTATGTCGCATATTCTCAATCGGGCAATAATATACTATACCGCTATATGAACTGCATAAATGTAATGGATATTCCTAAAAATGTTTAGCGTAGATCGCATTTTGTAACTACAGCACTGCAATGAAAATTACGTTCTCAACAATTCAGATTTAAAAGGTCTCCGATTAATGGACATCCAGATATTTATAAAAAGTGCTTTGGGTATTGTTATCTTTGCAGGTCATCGTTGAGGTCATATTTCACTAGCAGAACCCAAAATCTTCTCAGAAAAATATATTGAGAAGTCTTCATTACTTAGAATTAGTAAGTAGAAGTAGAATAAGAGAATAGTAAAATAGAATAGTAAAAGTAGAAATAGGATGAAGTAGAATTTAGAGAAGTTTAGAGTTAGTTCAAGAAAGGTTTATTGACACAAGATTTCGGTATTTTTTATTTTGTTTGTAGTTGAAATTCAACCAATGATTTTGTAATTTTAGTAATTTAATTATTTCAAAATTTCTTATTTCAGAAGTTTGTAACTGCAGAATCAGTAATATTTCTTTTATTCTTACTTTTTATATTTTCGTTGTTAATTGTAATTTAAGTAATTATTTACTTAACCTAAGTATGGAACAATATATATGTAAAAATTATTGTAACATAAACCAAGGAAGCTGCACACGCAGACCCCTCCCTGGGAGCCAGGAGGCCCTCTTCTGCCCCAATTTGGGATTGTAATGGGCTAATAATAATAATAATAATAATAATAATAATAATAATAATAATAATAATAATAATAATAATAGTAATAATAGTAATAATAGTAATAATAGTAATAATTGTAATAATAGTAATAATAGTAATAATAGTAATAATAGTAATAATAGTAATAATAGTAATAATAGTAATAATAGTAGTAATAGTAATAATAGTAATAATAGTAATAATAGTAATAATAGTAATAATAGTAATATTAGCAATATTAGTAATGATAGTTATAATAGTGCACAATAATTTTTATCTTTAAGACATTTATGTTGCACGATTTGCGTCATGATTCTGTTGTTGAATGTGGTATATTATAGAGAAAATATAAGACAATCGGATTTGACGCAAATGTTTTTTTAAAAGTGTCAGTGCAAGAAAAAGTTTGGGAATCTCTGGTCAATATCAAGGATACTTCTTACGCACTCATTCGCACCTCGGGCATTTTGCGACCTACCTGGCTGACGGACATGAAATGAATGTTGACCCACAAATGTCTACCCACTGCCCGACCTAGTGCTTTGTTTCCAGACTGGCCGTTAGAGCCACATGCTTTGTCCGGAGGAAAGCCCGATGGCTCTGGACAGACGACAGATAGGATATGTGACGAGGATTCGCCAAGCGTCCGGTTTTATCCCGTGACGCCGTCGTCAGCGAGATTTCTTCTTTTTTGCACAGCCTCTGCCACCCGGCCTTATTTTCACACACCCTCGCCAGGGTGACAGGATGCGGTGACGTACTTAGTATTGACCAGTCTTCTGGTTCGGAAGTTATCTCTTACGGTTGTAGAACTGCTTTTCCTTTTCTTATGTACGTAGTATAGAGATAGTTATTAATGTCCTTAGGCCGATAAACAGCAAGAAATAACAAACTTGGTTAGTATTTGTATAATTGACCGTATGTCGTTTAATACTTTTAGTAATTCCATCTCTATGTCCCTTTAAGAAAAAAATCATATACACATTTCGTTTCCTTTTAGTAACTATTCTATTCTTTATGCCATTGTATTTAGAAAAAACGTCCAAAATATGGACGCTAACATATTTTAACATATAACAAATCAATTTTTTTGATTAGAAATTTGAGAAACATTGCGATGTTAAGTAGAACTTAGACTGTAAAAGTTATGCGGATTTTTTTTTGCATATAGACATATATTATTTGCATTTGCTATATAGACTCTGATAGAAAAGTTCGTTAGCGTGAAAATGCATAATTTCCTCCGTTTTGGACAAACGGTTGGCTAAAATCGGGTACTCACATTAAATTGATCAAATATTGAAGACATTTATTAAGGCAACCGTTTAGGAAAGTCAATCATCAAATTGGCAACTATGGCAAGTACGAAACATAAGAATAAATACCTTATCACTTAATAAATGGTGGCTAGCCGAATAAGGTAAATGAAAAGGGCCTCAAACGTAAATCAATACTCGCGATGCTCATATGAAAGAACAAAAAATACAATGCCGAAGATTCGTTACAAATATCAGTCTCCTAGGCCAATCTGTTGCAGAGATACAAAAAACGTGTTTTTCTTGTTTTATTTTTTTTCAAATTTTTTATAAATTCAGGAAATGTTAATAAAAAAACAAGAAATCGCAAAGCAGCTTCAAATTGTACTTCAAAATTAATTGTTTTTCTCAATTTCTACAATTTTTTCAGCATTGCATTTATTGCATGTACTCAGCCGAAAAATTCGTAGAGCTGGGAAAATTGTGCTAATTTTGAAAGTACAATCACTTTTGGCCGCTTCGTTGTTTTTTTTATTACGAAGTTTGTAAAGGAACAAAATGGGGCCGAAATTGCGCATAAATGTCATAAATAAATGTGTATCACTTTTTAGCATTCGAACAGGCTTTCATGTGCCCAACCTTGATAGGAACCACACTCATCCAGCTTTCGATCCCTTTGAATTTGTCTAAAGCTCGTTGCAGAAGATACAGACATCATCAGTATTTTCTCTTCGAAACTCATCACGGTTTCTTTTAGCTTTTCTTTTTTTTTCATTTTTGTGCTATAGTCAAGCATTCTGGTCTCTTGATTTTTGGACAGAAGACTCTTCAGTATATTATTTGTTGAATTTTTAAATATTACTTGTTTCGTTGTGAGTTCTACATTATAAGGTGTTGAATTTGAGATGGCAGTTTTCCTCTCCTTTTCTCATTATCGCCTTTTCTTTTACGTTCCTTTCTTTGATGAAGACGCATTGCTACCCCTTGCGAAAATGGTGCGGTCTGGGTTTCTGTAGATGTAGGTCTAAAGTAAGTGTTGCTCCTGACAATATAGAGGATCGCCTTCTGCAGCCAATGTCGCAATACAATTCCATATGGAGGGCTGTGACTGGTAGTTAATGTTGCTCCACAAGAAATTAAAGGCGCTTTGAGGCCTCACCGTTGTCACTGAAAAGATAATTTTCTGTGGATCTACCGATGTAACTTTTTTCTGCTACTACTATTTCGCGGTTTTCAGACGCAAATAGATGATAAGAGAATTGTGTACGTTAATGAGATGAATCTATTTTTTCAAACCCCTTTTTATACGAGTTGAACAGTAGTTGCCTTTTGAAAATGCGTCTCCGAATAATCTTGCAACTTGAAAATTATTTCAACACTGCGTTCTTGGTGATTGATCAGCCATTTCGTGACCTCCTCTTCATTCAATGTGCTTAGTGGTACTAAGAGAGGCATATCCTCACTTCTTGTATTGCTCCAGCCATGCTTTTCGTGCAACAAAGATCTCTATTTTATAAATAGCACGATTTCACTTAATGATAACAGTTATTTTACCAAGTATTTTTATAATTTTTAATTTATTTCTATTTTTGACTACTAATTATGTTTTATATTATATCTTATTAACAAGAAGAGCACCGGAATTCACAAACAAACTTTCAAAATACAATTTAAAAGATGTGTCAGCAAAAAACCTTTTATATTTGTTAAATACTTCAAGTATTATAAAAGTATCTTAAATGTGGCCAGTAATGTTCAAACCTGGACGTCTCCATTTTGGGTTACTTCAATGCCCCCATTTAAGCAGGTCATGACGGCCGCCAGTGAACATGGCATCTTTTTACAACCATGCTAGATAACGTGATAAATCACCTTGTTAAAATTTACCTTGAAACTAGGAGAATCAATACTCACCAAAAGTGAATTCAATTCGATTCGATTCTTCGATGCATCAGAGGCGAACCTCTTTCATTTCGATTCGAATGACGCTTGAGGCGCAGTAATTCTTTTTCCACACATTTAAGCAGATATTCCACATTTTAAGATGGATGATATTCGAAGCAAAACTTACAATTTGCAAGTGGTGCAAGTTTTGGCTTGTTATCCCTGAAAACCAAGATCAGGCATGAGAAAGAATTCCAAGATTTTCAACATTGGCCTCAATGTACGAATATTGATAAAGTAAATGAAGCAATAATGTTAACGTTTGCCAAAGAAAGATCTCTTTGGCGTACTCTCCCATATTATTGTGGACAAAATTATCAATGTTGAAACTATTCAAATATAGGCATATCAAGGTTAGTATTCCACTTTTTCATTTTTACGTTTCAATAAAGAAAGTATTTAGTAGGTGACATCATAATTCATTTTACAGATTCGGAAAACAATACTAGTCGAAAACGGTGGCGATCTGCTCTCGTTGAAAAAACTTTGAGGTTGGGAGCAGAGATATATATTGAACAATTGGTATAAAAAATAATTAAAAGTTCTAATCAATTATTCACCAGTCATCTGAACCGACGGGTTTGTATCAATATTAAGCGATTCAAGTACCTCGACGCCAGCACCTTCAATGTTGTTATCAAGAACTAGGGGATTAGCAATAATAATGATAGTAGTAGTAATAACAGTAATAATAATAATAATAATAATAGTAATAATAATAATTTTCCATTCACTATTCATGTTTACGAAATTAGAAATTATAAATTAAATATGAAAATACTTTAATTGAACTTTTGAAAATTACTTTTGTATGTGTTATTTATCCTTAGTACGTTTCTTGTATTGTTTGCTTATTGCTGTTAAATATACTGGTTGTGCAGAAAGTAAACAACGAAAGTTCGAAAATAAGCTCTTAAGTCAATTTTAAGCACATTTTGTCTCATTAACACCTTGGAGATTTTGAATGACGAAGCTGCAACAAGCACTCAAAAGTTGATTTAAAGAAAGGCTGTCTATGCAAGAATTTGCATTTCAGCAACATAAACGCTCCAGAAACATGTAAATTGTTTATTATTTACAAAAGAAATGAATATATGTGTTTACAAGTAAAAAAGCACTCAATTTACGCAATTCTCCTGTGGTATTTCTCCTTTGTGAAACATATATTAATTTTTTTTGTAAATAATACACAATTTACCTTTCTCGAGTGTTATATGCATATGATATGCAAATTTGTCACAGAAAACATTTTTTCAAATCAACCTTTGAGTGCTTATTGCGGCTCAACCATTCGATATATCGAAGGAGTCTATTAGACAAAATATGCCTAAAATTGACTTACGAGCTTACTTTCAAAATTTCGTTTGTTTCCTCTCTCGACACTCTGTATAGTATGAACACGCGTTTCCTTAACGGCCTGGGACTATTCAGATCACCTTTTCAATCCTCTGTTGGGTTGACTTATGTAGATCTATTTACAGGACACTTTTACGAATACTACACGGTCACGCCGGCCGTTAGGAGTGGCTTTTCGTTCCTCTAGTTGCCGTAAGTCAATATTATAACTGTAGCCGAAAATTTAAAAAGCAAATAAACTCCTCAAAAGTAATGTAGACATTTTGACAGAAATAAACGTGTTGCGAGACCCTGATATTGAAAATTGTTCTTCTTTTTCAGAAATATCTCTGCTCTTTGCTTTCTATTCATAATAATTTGTAAAGTGCATGATGCTAAGGGCGGTATTGTTCTTATGTAATCTTCTTAATATGTCATTTGCTCTTTGAAGATTTCGTTTATTAGCACGCAAATTAGCATTTCTTTGTATTTGTTTTCATTGGGTTTATGCTCAGTGAAAATTAACACACCTCACTACGCATATTGATTGCTTAAATTATTATGACTGTTTCCCTGTGATTATTTTAACTTTAACGTATTTTAACTAATAACATGCATAGATTTTCCTGAATTACATATCATCTGCCAATGAACAGCTTTACGAAATGTGGCCAAGACAACTTTGTAGGTATATGACATTTAAAAGACTGAAGTTATTCAGAATATGTTTAAAAAGAGGATGAGGACTGTTGTAGAAAACCCGGAAAGAAATGCCACGTACGTAGGACGAATGATAAATATTGATAAAATAGATTCTGCATCTCAAGTTAAATATTTTAAACAGTTTGGCGAAATGAAATTTTTAATTGAATGAAGAAATGTTTGACGATAGGGTTTTAAAACTTGTTTATGTAACTACCAAAACTAGTAATATATGGTTCTTCATAACGACCGAAAGAATATGTTTCCAACAATATGAAGAATTTGAGTTAAATATTTGGTATATAAGACCATTTTTAATTGTTTTTATTTAGTTCATTTAAATGTTTATAATTGCAGTGAAGAAAGACCTTATTTTCATAAACGTTAAGTGTATATTGATGTAAAATATACCCTTTTCCGTAAGTTTTTTATACAAAAGAATCACTGGTACAGAGGTTGTATTCATTGTTTCAAGATCATCATGTATCCCTGAACCCTTTACCAAATTTTAATTTCGTTTCCAGAAAGAAAATTGTCTTCTACTCGCATGTGGTTCATATTAGAAAAATGTTTCATTAATAAATATTTTTAAAATGATATATTATGAAAATATATTGTTATAAAATAAGTTGATTTGCACTTAAAATTAATTGAAATGTGAAGGATGAACAATTAATTAATCGTTGAAGTTACTTACAACAATAATATAAATTTGTACAAAATATACAAAATTAATTAATTGAAGAAACAGTTCGAAAATGTGAAGTGAATGTAATTGGCGAAAGGTGAATATGAAGGTGCTCAATTGAATTTTAAAATAATCAAGCATTTTCAAGAGATGAATTAGATTAATCAAGGAATACATTATGAGCAGCTTTAATGACTGTACCCGATAAACTTGCAATTGGATATCACAAAAAAATTATAATTGATCTATTAGTGAAAATTTGCATATCAAAGTGCTTTTTATATTACAGGTTAAATTATAGTAATTAAAATAATTACAATGCGCTTAATAGTCTAGATAGTATTTAAATATTAACATGCATTAAAATTTAAAACACTGTTTAAATAACTTTTCTGTAGAGTAAAGTAATGTACCTTAATGTCAATTATTACATTGAACTAAAGCCTTAGAAAGTGATTCACCTACACATTCTATTCGTAATATCGAAATGAATAACGGCAGGAACAATTGTTTACTTCGTAATTCCTGTCACAAGATGCTGTTTCGTATGATTTGTGGGGTGCATTTATGATCATTCGCCAAGTGATTTAATTGCATATGAATGACCTACGATAACACTGCGTTTATCCGCAAATCGGGAATTAATGTATGAATTAATATTGCGGATTTCTGAACCGTTATACGATATTCCTGTACGAGAAGCTTTCAAACACGGCACTGGTATTGACAGCAATTATGAAAAGGAATCGCAATAAAATGTTCCGCATTCAATTAATAAAACAGCATTTATTTACAAGTGCATTTAACAGCGGAGTTCGCGGAACATGCCATTAAATACGAGTAGGTAACATTCCTGCACGTTTGTGTTTACAGGCTAATTCGACACACATTGAGGAATGCTCATGAGAGTTTATTGCTTCGTTTCAATCATGCGATACTGCTTTACTTCGGATAGCAATGGAATGTGTATGGTATGCCGAAGCTTTAAGATGTAAATGGACGAGAACAAAAGGCAGTTGAAGGTGATTCATCTTAATCAGAATACTACATTTACTTGGACATAGACTGTGGTAATTAATATTCAAAATCGTCATTAATTAAATTTAATTAAATTAGTACTATTGTAACTGATAATACTAGTATATACTTGTAATATGTGTCGTTTACTTGCTGGGATTATCACATTGAGAAACTAATATTATATAATTAATTAAAGGAATACGTTACCTTCAGCTGCATAGTTATTAATACTATATTGTTTTGTCCTTATTTTAAAACAGCCAGTTTTAAATTGTATGATCAAAAATTTATTTTAATATATTTTAACGTTTGAATACTTGTTATGAAATTTTCAAAATTACATCTGGATACAGGAATGTTAAAACTTTTATTCCAGTTAAAAACCATTAAAATTTCTTTTTCATTTAAATAGTGTGGGTTAAACACTTTATTACATTGACTATTAGCTTCTAAATGGACAATATATCTATGCCCCCATATACTAATACTCCATTGCTCCTAGACATAAGCCATAAGTGCCGAATTAAACCATGTCTTTTCTCTTCGATACTTTACGAAAAAAATAAAAATGGCCCAAATATCGTTTAACAAATTATGACATAGATATTTAGTTGTGTATCTTTCCCAATTATTCACTACTTAAAATACGAAAGATGAAAGTATCATGTACATAAGATTTCCGATTAGTTGGAAGCAAAATCCACAAAACAAAAAGGAATGAAAAACTACATATTTGCCTAAGGAGAGCCTGAGAATCCTCCCACATGTGCCACCTTTAGCACAAGTGACGCGTCTCTTTAGTGCAGGTTACGAGCATCCCTGCGAAACGCCCATATCAAACAAAGTTTTGATTTCAAAATACCGCTAGAAAATATACTCAAACAAAGAATAAAAAGGAAAATCTATAGAAAAAGAAGGCAATGTTTTTTATCTTCCAGTCTGCAGAAGCATTCGTGCGCGTGACACAAAATAGAACGGTACAGTGCATCAGGAAAGTCTCTCCGCAGTGGCATCTTGCTGGTGAAGTTTTATATCAACAGAAATTATGTTGGTAGCACAAGACGCAGCTTGCAACAAAAGAAAACGTAAATTGCGTATTCACCACAATCATAGTGGATGCTGCAAATGCTGTCCCCTTCACGTGTTTCCCAGTGATTTGGTCACTACGAAGATAAATGCAATTTATAATAGGTTCCGCTTAGTTCGGAGAGACTTCTTGATCTTGAGGTCACATGATCTCGAGAGTAAGTGGCGCTGTCTGTGTAGAGACAGCTACATTGAGCATCACTACAGAACACCCACATCGAAGAAGATTTTGCTCTGAACCGGAGAGAGAAAGGGAACGCAGAATAGAACGATAAACTTCGAATAGAAAAAGAATGAAAATTGTACCCTCCCAAGCTGTAAAAGAATGCCACCACTAATGACTATACCGAATATATAGGATGTAGACTACATACGATACTCGTATATTCTATTTTCTTATAGGATATATGGCGCACAAAAAGTCTGTCCGCAGTGGCACCTTGGTGCTTGCAACAAAAATTATGTTGGTAGCAACGTGTAACAAAAAAAAACGTAAATACTGCACTTACCCTAATCATAATAGATGCTGGAAGTGTTGTCCCTTTCACTTGTGTCCCAGCCCCATGTTTGCTACCAACATAAATGCAATCTTTAATAGAAGGCCCTGACTCGGTCCAGTGCGGAGAGTCTTTCTTGGCGCATATCCTATAAGAAAATAGCCTATACGAGTATCGTATGTAGCCTACATCCTATGTCGTGTGTATCCCAAATCTAGCCTGTACATTTATATCCTACATCGGTTGCGTCTATCTTCTGAGAATGCGTACATCGTATTTAAAACGAAAAGAACGTTATTTGGCAGCTGAACGAGAGCCTGAAAAGTCCTCCGCCAGGTCGCGCCACCTCAGGCGCAAGTGGCGCCGCCTGGGGAGCGGAGGCCACGTTGAGCATCCCTGAGGAACGCCCACGCACTGGGGACCGCGGCGGGCACGTGGGCGGCGTGGGTGGCGGGCCGGCGGCGGCGGCGGCGCTTCGCTGACTCCTCTGGGCACGGCGCCCCATGCAAATGTGCCCTTCGTTAGGAGCCAGGCCGCTGTCGCTCCCCTACCCCTACCGCCTCGCGCCGCCACCGATGCTAATTCAGCCGCTGCAGCGGCATCGCAGCAGGCCTCCGACACAACACGCGGACACGTCAGCGCCCCTCAGCTGGGACGCTCCTGTCAGGAGAACGAGAATAAAAGAGCTGTCTCGTGGCGTTGGGGATGAACGACTGACGCAGGAGGCGGTTTGCATGTTAACGGTTAGCATTCACGGGAGTACGTGTGTTGGAAGGTGTACTACGCGGGGTGCCATGCTGTTAGTTTGGATTGTCCTATGTAAATTCTTGTTCCTCCAGAATTTAACGCAATTGCATTTTCATTACGCATGTACAGCTCAAGAATTGTAATTTTCAGTTACCTATTAATTTTTTAAATCTATTTCGTTTAAATCAATATACATGCCGTTCTCGTCAGAACTCTGTAGGAACAAACTAACTCTCTTATATCACCAAGGATCAACGATTTGTATGCAATTAAGGACCGGGTAGCATATTGACTATTAGTATTCGTTGAAAGCCAGAATTTGACGAGTTTTTAACGGTTTGTTATGCAACTGGACAATTAATTTTTTTGCAATGCTATAACATTATGACACAAGAATCGTAATTTTTATTTATTGATTGCTTATTGGTGACAATTATAGATAGATAGATAGATATTTATTATTCTGCAGGTAGGTATATACAACCTGGTGGCAGAACTCTACAATTTACATATTACTAATATTAACTTAAAATTATTTAACAATGTGACTTTAAATTATTTAAAGACATAATAATAATAATAATAATAATAATAATAATAATAATAATAATAATAATAATAATAATAAAATGCTAACAATAATAGCCTTAACTACATTATATGGTTGACCTGCACAGTTATTTGAAACTATTAAATACAAGATTACACGACTTTTAAATTACACTTCACTTCACTTTCACTTCACTTCACTTTACTTCACTTCACTTCACTTCACTTCACTTCACTTCACATTTGAAATTCACTTCTCTTTCTACTTCTATACTGCACTACACTGCACAACACTTCACCACACTTCAATATAATACTACTTTGAATATAATTATATATTTAGAACAGGAAGCATTTAATAGTAATTAACACAATAATAATAGCAATAAAAATATCAATAATAATCAAATAATAACTGATATAATAATCCAACTTATTAAATTAATAAAGTTTACAAATACCATTAGTTAATTTATTTTTAAATCTTTGAACACCTAGAGGAAAGGGTTCCAAGGCTGTCGCAGGTAACTTATTCCAGTCCGTTATTGTTCTATTTGTAAATGAAAATTTTCCAACATCTGTTCTCTGTGGCCTAAACTGAATTTTGTGCTTGTGATCCCCCTACTAAAGTACGAATTTTGCTGGGACGCGGCCTTTGGCCATAGTTCCGAACCCATAAATTCGTCCCAGGTTAACTTTCAAGGCTATCCTCAGCGTGAGTCTAATGTGTGATTCTTTTTTCTCCGCTCCGTCTCAGTAAACTATATACGAACACTCTGGCAGGTACAAGATGAGATCTCATTAGGGCAGGAAATTGTAAGAGGAATTTTATTTCGCCGGGCATCTGTAAGAATTCTTTTAAGGGGAAATTCACGCGCCTTGAAATGAACCCGCGTTCTGGGGGTTCAGAGGCCAGTAAGCTAAACACTCGCTCACCGTGGCGCAGATTAATTTAAAATTCAATAGAAAACAGTATCAATCATTTCGAGGAGAAATAATGCAGATCTAGGGCTAGAAGACCCTGTTTAGGACTGGAAGATTCAGTTATTGCAATATTTATTCTAGGACAGCGTCTAAAAACACCGGAAAAAACATGAAAACTAAGCACATAAAACACCTGGAAATCCATGCGATAGTGATCCAAGATGGAGAATATGCCAGGCCACGAAAAGGAAGAAGTTAGGGACAAGTGGTCTTATAAAGCAAATAAACGAAATTAATGGAGTGAAAATGAAAGTAGAAAGGAAGACATCATCCCAATCTCTAAGGAATCTTGAAGCATATGAAGCAAAGCTACAGCCTATCTCTATTGATTTTTTATTCATTGAGTAATCAAAACAGTATTAGCTTTGATTCTGGAGATTATAAATTATCTTCTCCCTCGAAACGTCACATCAGCATTTTAACAATTTGTTGTCAGAAAATATATAAATAAATCAAATAAAGTAGTAAAAATTAGCCGTTACTAATATATTTAAAGTTTTAGGTTCTTTTTCTCTATGACTCTTCCTGTTAACGAACGCAATCGTTTATTTAATTTCAGCAAAGTGCATTTCTCGGTTGGACGCCCATGCCTGGGAAAGACGAGACACTTCTCGCAATGTTTTTCTCGTTCTCTTCTCAATAAACAAACAAAGAAACGGACATTACAGAATTCCTTTGGGGTATTATGTTATCTTCCTTCAACATTTCTTTATGAGGAATGTTTGCACATTTTTTCGCCTCGACGGATTTCTTCTCTCAGGCCATCGCCTTTGTAAGGCGCTCGCTTCCTTTTTGATCAAACGTTGCTCACGGTTCTGGCGTAAAATAATAGAGTGATCTTTTTAGATACTAAATCATCTCCTCTTAATAGGCATGTATTCATTTTTTTGAATGTTCAATATATATTATAAAATGAGCCTTGAATAAATGTAATGGGTGTCGGTACTTTCCCTAGTTACTAGTTGTAAAAAGATGTAAAGTGGTCGATCAATGAGGTTCTGTTGGTCAATCTGGGAAAATGAGTCTTGGGGAACTTACACACAAATTCTTATACGAGATGATCTGGCAAGGCACTCGTACGTTTATATTATAGTTTTGTAAATGTGTTTCTTTTTAATATTCATTATAAATAATATTCATTATAAGTGTGATTTTAATGTTTTAATTTTGTAAAGTGATTAATATTTCATGATTGTGTGGTTGTATTCATGTTGTTCTTTCATAGCCTCGATCAAGTAATAATACATTCCGAAACCTTGCCCCAATATTGTTTTTTCATTTCTCTGGCCAACAACCCCTTTTTATTATTTCCTCTCGTGCAGATTTTTCAAGTGATTTTAAAGGTTCAACAAAGCAATAAGTACATATATACATTATAATGTGAGTCTTTTAAATCTAATGACCTCCAGGAACTTCTCTAGTTAGCTGTAGTCGTGATGAAGCGTAGTGGTATTGCGTAGGTCAATGGCAAAATTGCGTAATGGAAAAATTCTTACACTCGTACATATATGAAAGAAGTTGATATTAAATGCAATAAGGTATGTTCAGGCTATCGTTTTACAATTTTATTTCATGTAATGATGTGTATAAATATCCCACCTATTTTAATCTTATTTTTTACGAGCTTTTTATTACATAACTGTGTGGTTATATTTGATAGCAGATTGTGCTACTCTTCTTTCATAATACATTTAGAAAGGTTGCCTTACTGTTTGTTTTTCGCTTCCCTGATCAACGTTAAATTATCTACATAGAAATATTAAAATATAAAACCTTTAGAGTATTAAGTTATCTCCCTCCGCTTCTCTTGTTTATGCCGAACGCCTCCACATTTATTTCGTTTCGCCCAGGCGCCTTTGTAAGGCGAGACGCCCTTCACGCGAAGGGCTTTACGCGGGCCGCTTATTACGAAGGGCGGCGCGGCCTCCTATTGATTGGGTCCGGAGCGCCCCTCGCGCTCTTTGAGGCTCGAGTTAATGGCGGAGGTGCTTTTCAATTTAAGTGATTTGCATGTAACGAAAAGCAAGCGATGGCTGACGCGCTTTCTTTTGTGTTTCAGGTGAGCCAACGATGGCAGCGATGATGGAAATAGAACGAAGATGGCGTGCTCCAGTAATTGGTATCGTTCAAGTCTTATAATTGATTTCATGAGTGCAGATGTTTTTAGAAAGGTTAAGGGCTTTTGTGTTCTTCGATTAAACTAATGTTGTTGAATGGCGTATTTCTTCGTTCCAATGTGAAAGATACTTAGCTTGTTTAAGTGATTTTTACTGTTTTGTTGAACTCCCAGGTCGACCCTTGTAAGTTTTCCAGAACTAGACTCATTGATTTCCTATTTTGGTAGAACTATCCAAATTTGTATTACAAGCTTCCTAATACTGGCACAGGAATATCATTCTAGAAGATAACTAGAAAATATTCTACTTCCCTGTAATCGTATTTTCATTTGTATTAGTCATGTGAATAACTATCGTACATATTTTAGTCTGGCCAATTGGTGTAGATGAATTGAATTTCTACAAGTGTTACTCACGAATACTAAAAACCGTGATTTGGGTTTATTCCAATTGATATTGTTGTTTCATTTGTATAAAATATTTTTTCATAGATAGAAGATAAAACCTGGATTATTTATTTAACACTTTATGATGTATTATTTTTAAGGAACAAAAAACGAAGGTTATAGAATGTTTTGATTCGGCACATCTTCACTGTTCTGTACTTGAAAAATAAGAAATAATCGAAACTTTAATTCACCTAATTCCCAGGTTTTCAATGGCTGACCAGACTTTCCACGATTTTAACTAATTAAAATAACAGAAAAAATTATGTAGCTATGTAAATATATCAAATATATAAAAATAGACATCATGCATTTCACTTGTATATCGACAATATCTGGAGATATTCCTGAAACAAATCGCCATACTTGTAACTAACGAATTCAGATATATTCATCTATATGTTGACTCTGAGCTAGGGTCAAGACCAATTCATTTAGATTTTCGGATGAACACTTCTTTTCACGATGATTATTTTGCTTGTTGGAAAGCAATTCTATTAAAATTGTGAATGGAGTCTTTCTTTTGAGCCTTAATGCAATATTGAGATATTTATTTCGTTCAAGATTTTTCGCTTTCGTTTGAAGAGGCGAAATGGATCAAATAATGAAGGACACATGTAAGTAAATAAAATAAAAGGCCTCTGAATATTTTTCTCTCCAGTTTTTATCGGCGCCTAAGGGAACAGACATTTTTATCCCTATATAACATCTTACTTTCTTGTATGTTTAATTTGACGGACTGTTCATCGTTCCTTAAGTATAACTTTTCCGGCCTAGGCTGGTAAAAATTTTATTGGCCTAGGCCAGTAAAGACGCTACCACCAATTTTAGGTAAACATACAAAATATATTTTTTATAAGTCGCTTAATGGTTGAGGAACCGCTTGGCCGCAAATTGTATTCTATTTAAGATTACATAACTAATCAAATGGTACTTGTATATATTATAAAATATTAACTAGTTGTATGTTTTCCTGGGAGCATATAAGTTGTCTGATCATAATCATGTCGGTACAAATTAATACTTTAAATACTGCTAAGTTTTCACGGAAGTCACGAAACCTCTTCTGCTACTCGTGTTCTAAATGTTAAAAAAGTCTGCTTTTGTAATAATTATTTATAACATCTGTTTACAACAGGTAGATTTAAAGAAATAAACCAAATAATTTTTATCTTAGTTGTATTATAACGATAATAATGCTGTATTTGTAATTGCGTATTAAAAGGCTTCATTATAAAATAAGAACAAAAAAGAGATTTTAATGAGGTGAATTACCAGTTTTAACTAGCCAGAAAACATCTGCACTCTCGAAAACCATTTTACAGTTTAGTGAAGAGATTCCACCTGCTACCAAATCCAATGCAAATAAGAACGGCAATGAAAAACGTTTAGTGGCTAGGTTTTTGCGGCAAGGATTAATTAAAGCGAACACGTGAACAAATCTGAACTAAATGAGCAAAACGTGTACGTCTATAATATTCTCAGGATTATTTATAGTGAAAATTCTTGTAATCTGTGGTTTGAAATCGAGTAAAATTAGAATTATAAAGCGGAAAATTAGAGCTTTTAAAATTGTTTCGATATGTTTTCATATATGATTGATTTAATAACCCATCACAAGTAGTGATCATAATATCATATTCTTATATTTTGGGTATGCTCTTTCCATTCATAGTCCATGTTATTAACATTTACATCCAAAATTAAATTATGGAATTGAATTTTTAATTGATTCATATTTATTTTTCAATACCTCTAATAGATATTTTCGGAATGCAATAATTGTAATATAGAAACCAAGATGGTTATACTAATCATTTTCAGTTACATTAGTTTAGAGAATTAGAGTATTGGGTACATTTTCAAAGAACTCTCATATCGTCACATGTCTTTCTCAAGGTCACCGTCAGTCAACCTCTTCGCTCAATAATTAATTTTCGCCACTGTCCTCTCCGGAATTACCTACCTACAGGTGCACCGAACCAGTTATGCTTCATTTTCCGGCATTTTCTCTTGCTGATAATCTTTCCTTTGCTATTTTCGCCATCTCTATTCTTAGTTTTTTAATGCAAACTCGATGAGTTGCACTGTGCGACTAATTATCGGTAGTTGCACTCGAAATGTAAAATAATAATCCAACTTGATGGGGAAGTCGAAATTTCTTTGTTGCCCAGCTAGAAATAAATTTGCATGTGGATTGATTGATTTTTTCGTGTTTCCGGGCGCGTCAACTACTTCGGTCATTAGTCCCGTTAGTGTAGTGCATGTTTTTCCTCGGGAGATGGCAGTGATCTTCCCCCGCTGGATGGCGAGATCCGGTGCCGACCTACCGTCGGCTAGTGGGGCTTGCCCCTAACCTGGACTCTCCCACCAGCGGGGCACCGCCCCAGCCGGGACAAGCTCTAAGCTCCCGACCGGTCTCCCGGAATATGTGGTAGTGTAGTGCATGTTAGTGTGTGTGTGTAAGGGGAGAGGATAGGACAAGGAAGAGGAAGGACAGATCACGCGCGGTCCGTGGCCCGTTTGGTAGGGTACTGCTCCGGCATTCGCCTGGGGTTGATCGGAGAAACCACGGAAAACTACCGATCAGAGCAGCCGGCCGCTAGTATTCTCCTCCAGACAGCAGCTGAATTCGACCTAGCTGAAAAGCTAGTGTCGAAAATCCTGCCGCCGTCAGAACTCGAACCTAGGACCTCCCGGTTAGAGTTGCATGTGGACAATAGAAGTAATTTGATATGATAGAATTTATATCTTTGAGAATTCAGTCTTCGTTTGCGTATCCTATTCTCACAATACTCACTCTCCTGTGATCATCATTACGATCTTCTCATCAGATAAATTATTCACTTCTACCGTTCTTGGTTTTGAAATATTAGACGAGTTTAATATTAAAACTTGAATTATTACATGTTATATAAGTTTCAAAAAAATATATTAATATGTTTCTATGAAGTCTGAGTTCTAGCAACTCAACGACTGATCCTTCTCGGAAATTTATATTATGAGTTTTGGAGTAAAATTTTAATGATTTATTGAATTACATTCTTTACTTACATCACTATTACTATTTATTCATACTTAGTATCGCTGATACAATTTATGTGTAAAATAAACAATATTTATAAATTGATATACAACGGGACAAATCAATCATCGATATTTTAATTAAATTTATTGATTTTAACAGTTGCACAAATCAATGTGTTTCACACTTGAACCAATTCTAATCTAATCCAACCTAACCTTCAAGACTTGAATATTGAATCTTATAGGTTATGAGTCTACACATTCTGCAAATTGTTGGTATACCGAAGTTTTTCTGTAGAAGGATTTTGAAGATGATTTATATAAGCTACAAATATTGATCGTATATAGCTAATTCGTCTGAAGGAGAATTCATGTAGCCAGCTGCTTTAAAGGATAGTTCTCCCTTGTTTCTCCGATCAATTCTAAGAGAATAGCAGAGCACTGCCCTAACAAGAGGGTCACGGACTACGTGACTTTTCTTGGCTCATCCTCATCTCCTCCTCTCCTCTCTTACACAAAGACACAGTTTTATGCACTACTCTACAATACCCTTCAGAAAACCAGACGGGAGACTAGTGCTTACCCCTGCTGGAGTGGGGTCCGCTGGAGAAAATACCTGGAAGTGAAAAATCTGAAAGGCAAAGTGTAAGTCGGAGCCTGATTTTATGTTCCAGATGTGGTGGAATATCCCTCCTCCAGGCGTTAACATACACTTCACTAGCGGTTCTAATAACCAAAGTACTTACCGCGCGTGGAAACGACATATTCACTCACCCTTTCACTCACTCAACTGTACTCTGTGGAGCGCTTCTTTTGCAGCCTTCTTATCCAGTGCCAGAGCTAGACATTTGAAGGGAGCTCAGAAGAGCTCCCTTCAGCTCAGAAGAACAAAGGACTGTCCCACATTGACATAGTTCTGAGATAATGAGGCTTTTATCTAAAATTCCCTCATATAACCCAGTACACTTCACTTTTCAACTCAGTACACTTGCATATAATTCCATACTGAATTTAAATATCCTGTTAGACTAAAAGAGTAATCTTTGAAGTTTGTATAATGCTAATTACTCAATTTCACAAAAAATGTGGGATAGCCTCTTCTTCTACTGAGTCCTTAAGAGCCCCCCCGAAAGTTACACTAGTTAAGCTTTTCGAAAACTCAAAATATTTCTGAGAAAAAGAGCTACAAATGTTGCCTTTACACTACAGCTTAAACACCATTTTCTTAAGAACGGCTCCATATTTTTGGATGCAAAATGCCACTTAGGACGAGGTTTTACTCTTCTTTAATATTCTTAAAGTAATATTTCGGTTCTACTAATAGAAAACCGAAAAATTGCGAAAATTTAAAAACAAAAGTAGTTTGAGCGACAATAGATGGAACCTCGCAAGAGCATCTGGCAAGTCCGATTAGCTATCCCAGATCAAAGAAAAAAGAAAGCTAATACGAGAAAATCTGTGCCATTCTGTAGCATCACTAGTTTACTATTTTCCCTATCACTTCCATCATCGGGGTTCCCATCAATTGCCATCAGTCCCTTGATTTGCGGATCCCCGGGCAATTACCCAGGTTGCCCATGTCGAGCGCCGACATTGCTCGAATCAGTGGTACTGGTAGCGGTAGCTCAGTGCATCAACTGATGTCATTGCAGCGCCTCTAACCGGGAGGTCCTAGGTTCGAGTCCTGGCGGCGGCAGGATTTTCGACACTAGCTTTTCAGCTAGGTCGAATTCAGCTACTGTCTGGAGGAGAATTCTATCGGCCGGCTGCTCTGATCGGCAGTTTTCCGTGGTTTCTCCGATCAACCCCAGGCGAATGACGGAGCAGTACCCTTACAAACGGGCCACGGACCGCGCGCGATCTGTCCTTTTCTTCCTTGTCCTATCCTCTCCCCTTACACACACACTTACACTAACATGCACTACACTACCACATATTTCGGGAGACCGGTCGGGAGCTTAGAGCTTGTCCCGGCTGGGGCGGTGCCCCGCTGGTGGGAGAGTCCAGGTTAGGGGGAAGCCCCACTAGCCGAGGGTAGGTCGGCGCCGGATCTCGCCATCCAGCGGGGGAAGATCACCGCTGTCTCCCGAGAAAAAACATGCACTACACAAACGGGACTAATGACCGAAGTAGTTGACGCGCCCGGAAACACGAAAAAATCAATCAATTAATCGAATCAGTGGTGGTCTCTCAACAGCCTCTCCTAACCCGCAGGCTAGTCCGCCACGACGGCCAGCCGAAATTCGCTTCCTCGCTCTCCAGCCGCGATTTGCTCGGAAAGTATTTAATTTGCTTGGGGATCCGCACGCAAATGTAGCCAAACGCGGCCGGTAGTTGAGAAGCTCCTCCCATTAACACTTCCCTCCCTTCGTCTAATTGGATTAGGGGAATTAGGATTTCAAAACGAGCCACGCGCTTTTTTTCGGCTCGAAATTGTTTTTAAAACTCTCAAAGCTCCCTGCGGTTAATTCTGTTTTGCAGAGCGATTTTAATCCGAGTGTGCTTATTCTGTGGGCAATGAATGTCAGAAAACGGGATTTTAGGAGCATATAGCAACGTTGGAAAGTAGTTTAATTTCCAGCAATCTTACATTCTTGTCGCAGCCACACTTTGATCATGTTTTTGTTTGAATTTGATCTCTACATAATTGTATCCTTTTAACTATATGTTTAGTAATTTTATAGTAAAAGTGCTGCTTAATAAGTAATAACTACTCTATGTCAGTTTACAATTTTGGTGTTAGTTTTTAAAAGAAAAAGTATGTATGCTTAGCAAATTGTATATTTTTCTTTATCCAACTTCTCCAAAATGTCAAAGGAAGAGAAATATTGCTTCCCTCATTTGGCATGAAATTTTTCACTGTGAAATTTTTCAATGTTGCACTGTGGAACGCCGGTATCCTAAAGTATAGAATTTTATCAAAAGTACTTAAAACTTACAACGATCTGGTCATTCACATCATCTTTGCAATCGAGTCATTCCTGGAAAATAATTAATATATACTATCATCGAAACAGTTTTCTCTAAAATGCATCTAACTAAAGAATGTGAATTTTTAAGTTTCATTGAAAACGTTCAGCTTTAAGAAATATTCAAATGGTCACGCCCAACTTGCATTTCTCAGCACGCCTCCTCGCGTTGCCTCGCCTCGAACCGCGCAAATCCCCTTACGCAGCCAACCGTTTCGCGTCATCCTTCCTTGATCCCTCGTGCAGGCCCACACACCATCACCACTTTGCTCCACCCACCTCCCTTTACTTAGACTTGCCTCGAATGACCATCCTGATTTGCTTTAGCGTAGCGGATCATCTAGTTCAGACCGCCCTTTCAACCTCACCTTTACCCTACCGGCAGCAGTATCTCAGTGCATCAACTGATGCCACTGCAGCGCCTCTGACCGGGAGGTCCTAGGTTCCCACTCCCCAGGGCGGCAGGATTTTCGACATTAGCTTTTCAGCTAGGTCGAATTCAGTCGCTGTCTGGAGGAGAATTCTAGCGGCCAGCTGCTCTGATCGGTAGTTTTCCGTGGTTTCTCCGATCAACACCAGGCGAATGCCGGAGCAGTACCCTAACAAAGGGGCCACGGACCGCGCGCGATCTGTCCCTCCTCTTCCTTGTCCTATCCTCTCCCCTTACACACTCACTTACACTAACATGCACTACACTACCACATATTCCGGGAGACCGGTCGGGAGCTTAGAGCTTGTCCCGACTGGGGCGGTGCCCCGTTGGTGGGAGAGTCCTGGTTAGGGGGAAACCCCACTATCCGACGGTAGGTCGGTGCTGGATCTCGCCATCCAGCGAGGGAAAATCACCGCCATCTCCCGAAAAAAACATGCACTACACTAACGGGACTAATGACCGAAGCAGTTGACGCGCCCGGAAACGCGAAAAAATGAATCAATCGCCTTTCACGAAACGCGAAAAAATGAATCAATTGACCTTCATGTGGTCCATCTGCCTACGTCACGCCAGTCGTTCCACACCGAATAACCCTGATGAGTATCCCCTGTTGATCTTCTTGCACACCTCCCATTGTCTCGGACAACCACCTCACTCTGCCTATTCCAGCTTACCACACACTGGCCTGCCATTCCCTTTAGCCCTCTTTAGGGTCCTCATCTGTCAGCCCACTTTGCCTTGACCATCAGTAATATCACCTCGACAAACTACGTCACCCCATGAAGCGTCTCCCCGACCATCGCATCTTCATATTCCTATGACCCTTTACCCTGTCTATGCAGCTCACTTTGCACCTCTCTGCCATCTAGATTTGACTCGTTCTCCTTCCTCACCTCGCCTTCTTTGCCCACCCACCTGTATTGTGCATTTCGCAACTTATTTTGTTTCGCCCCTCCCACCCAACGTAATCACTACTCGCATGTCTCATCCTGTCCATCCCACCCCATTTCGTTTTACTGTGGCGACCCATTTTATTTGCCATTCCTAAACACATTTACCCGCCTGCTCATTTCACCTTACTCATCTCACCTCGTCTTATCCAGCCTGCCCTCTTCATTTCGCCTTTCCTGTTCGTTCTACCCTGCACTTTCCTCCCACACGGCACTGACTCGTTCAGCCTCTCGTATATCACATACCCCGCCACCCACCCCACCTCGTCTTACTCAGACCACCAGTTTTCTTTGCCTCTCCTCGTCTTGACCCGCTCGGGCACTTCACCTTGTCCAGCCCTCCCACCTCTCTCTATCCTCTCCACCCCCACCCCCCCGTTCACTTCTCCCCCTCCGCCGCTCCCCTTGGCGAGCGCTGCCGGCCGCCGCGGGCCCGCCTAGGCGCTTCAGGGACTTCCCCGAGAGACGCAAGTTCACGTGACCCCAATGGACCGGCGCCGCCGACCACAAAGCGTTTCGCCCCTCGCGGCCGCCGGCGGCCGGCGACCGGCGAGTTCGACTTCCGACGACGCGCTTCGGGCCTTTATGAAAGGTAGCCACCGGCGATAAAAGCGGCGCAGCGACCGCCACCGGCGGCAGATTTGTAGGGAATCTTGTCAAGCGGCGTGAACTCCGCCCGCACCCGCCCAGCTTTCGCGGAACGCAACATTCGAGGTTTCTCCGCGTGTTTGCCTCGTTCCTTTCGAAACGCAACATTCGCTAATTACAGCCTTTCTACATCGCCTGGCCTTACAACGCATGTTTCACTTCTGCTATATATCTCTACTGGTGCGTTAATTACAGAATATTAAACTGTTTCAACGCGATAAAGTTGTTGCGAAAATCATAGCATGTACTTTTGAACAGGCGTGTTACAGCTGGGAATTACTCGAAAATTTCCGTCAAGTTTTTTCTGACACTAAACAAATGCATCACTTTAGTAGAACTCTACGAAAACCTCAATTGCACTTCCCCATATCACAATCGACTACTTTGCACACATTGTACTAATTTTTTCGGAGGTTGGCAATAACTGTAACAGAAAAATAAAACAGGTACTTACAATTTATCACGAATCTTTGAAATTATCACTCTTTGGAGCTAAATTAATTATAATGATAGAAATAGTAATTATAAAGCAGTGGCATTACAGAATGGCACAGATTTTTTACACAGAGAGTAGAACCTAAATATTATTTTCATAATATTAAAGAAGGTTGAAACCTCGTCCTAAATAGCAATTTCCATAGAAAAATGAAGAACAGTTTTTATGAAAATATAATAATAATAATAATAATAATAATAATAATAATAACAATAATAATAATAATAATAATAATAATAATAATAATAATAAGTTTTCTCATTGTCACACGGCAACATATACTGGGACATTGCAAGGAAAACGCACAGTATAATCTTGCCCGACCAGGAATCGAACCGAGCCGCGTGATGGAGAGCGAGCACGCTGACCAATGAGCTATCCGCGAGGTCACTTTTCCGCCTGGGTATGCGTATTCGCAGAGCATCGGCAGTTCGAATTATTGAATACGGTGGCAGGTCAGCTTACTCCAGTCCTTTCGCACAGGTAGGGTCTTTGCTACAGCAATATCAGAAGTTTTCCTCGTGAAGATTATCTCCTTGTGGTGAGATATCTTCGCCTTCCACGTCGTAGTGAGCATACAGTGAACTATATTTAAAATAATAGTAGATGCAATTCAGAAATAATTATAAGAATTTTATGTTATAGAAGAATAGGCACGTTTGAAATCATGGTTAATATTAATTATGTCTTCCTCTAATCCGATACAGATCACTATGTTCTTGAAATCGCTTACATTAAGAATTAGCATGTACGGTTTTTAACGTCTAAATGTCTTATGAAAAATAATTATGATGTCTTGCCTGACACACCTTAATAAAGAATAATCATAAGATGATGCCAAAACGTGATTTGAAAGCCTTATAAATCCTTTGGAAGCGGATGTAATGATGAACATAGTTAAACGTTTATTCGTTAAACTAGCAGTACGTCAAGATATATTACACTCGGTGAAATGAAATTGAAGACTTTTGAGATGGTTATACATTTTTTACCCATAATTTATGACTGAATAACACTATTAAAACTGTGAATGAATGAAAAAGAAAAGTACAAATTTCACCAAGAGAACTAAACCATCTGTGACATTTTTTAAATACTTTCAGATTTGTTGATGAATTTACATTGAAACGCATTGCGTTTCTAAGTATGTTTGTGATTTGAATCGCGCGGTCACCAAGACCTGAGCCCGATGAATCGTTGGGAACGAGCTTGTAAGATGAAGATAGACAGTAAGTAAGACAGAGTAAGCTTGAGTAAGAAGGACATATCGAGACATATTCGGTGGGTATAATAAATGGATTTGGAGGAATTGAACATTGTGCAAAGAAACAAAATGTGTCGTAATATCACCATCAGTATTAGTGGCGCGTGAGAAATCCACACTGTAAGACGTGAGCAGAAAACCACGTGCGCGACGCAATAACGGAGTGAGGTACAGTAGTTTAAATAGAAACATGTTTGTGTGCTGCAGTGTCGCATATGGTTATAACCACAGTAAAATGGGCAGGAATCCAGGCATGTGGGATAACCGTTGCTGTATTGGCGGCGATTATTATTACTATTTTTTTATCTTTCAACTATTAATAATTAAATTGTTGGGAAGGGATTCTGAAACTCAAGAAAGCGTGCGGAGATGATTTTCTCCCCCATATGTCACATACAGTTTTTGACTAACTAAAATAAATAAATAAATAAATACATAAATAAAGAAATAAATAAATAAATAAATAAATAAATAAATAAATAAATAAATAAATAAATAAATAAATAAATAAATAAATAAATAAATAAATAAATAAATAAATAAATAAATAAATAAATAAATAAATAAATAAATAAATAAATAAATAAATAAATAAATAAATAAATAAATAAATAAATAAATAAATAAATAAATAAATAAATAAATAAATAAATAAATAAATAAATAAATAAATAAATAAATAAATAAATAAATAAATAAATAAATAAATAAATAAATCAAATAAATAAATAAATAAATAAATAAATAAATAAATAAATAAATAAATAAATAAATAAATAAATAAATAAATAAATAAATAAATAAATAAATAAATAAATAAAAGCGGATATTGCCGTGCCCGACAAAGCACGATGGCGGCGCGGCGTGGGAATGACGACGCCAAGGCCACGAGGCGGGCGGGACGGCGCCGACTCATCACATCACGCGGGCATATCCAGAGACGCTGAGCTTGAAGGAATCTGATACGCACCAAAAATAGTAAGATTGTTCCGAGATGGGACTTATTTTTGCGTTGTAATTGAAGCAAGTGAGAGCGGAAAAGGGAGTAGACGATTGTGACAAGCAGATAATGGAGTATTTCCTGTAGCAATAGATAAGATAAAGTAGTATGGGAGACAGAAAGGGTATTTTGGATGGACATGTATTGTTTCGTAAGCAGAACGAACAAGTCTTGCCTTTATGAGATGATTATGGTTCACTATATTCATAGAGAGCTCCCATTAATAAGTATGAAGTGTAGATTTAAGACTGAAGAAAAACATTAGTATTTATCAGCAATATGCTTTTACTTCATGAAAGAATAAAACTGTCTATAGGAAATATTCTTGTTTATGTGAAAGATAGTTAGTCCATTAAAAGCATTATTTGAGTGCAGGAGTATTATCATATTTCTCAGTATCATGAGTAGTTTATTAATGCCCAACCATCATTAATAAGACATTCTAAATATTTAATGAAACGATTAGTGCTATCTTTTATTTACTGTACCTATATTATCATTTCTTGTAATTAAGTGTTAATGTTTTGTTAATGTGTTTTCCATGTTTGTGCAATCTCACGAGCGCATTCACGTGAGAGATCACCTATCCCCGCTTTTAACCTAACTTTGTTGTAAGGAACCAAAATCTGGTTCATCACAATATTAAATTTTAGATTTCATTTTCAGATAAAGTTTTGGAATTTAAAAATGTCAACATTTGCACCTTTTCAAATTCACAATTTTATTCTAAATTACATACGTTCTATTCTCCTATGAAGTGAACATAATGAGCTTGAAACACATTAAAAACGCAACGCAGAACTGTTTGCTTATGAATAAATCAAATATTTTATTTAATTGAAGTATTCTACGTAATTGCTTTCAGTGTTCAAAATGAACGTTACATAATTGTTATTCACACCCTTTATTCTGTGCATTGCATTTGCTCTGAATCGTTGTGATGTATTAATTGTCGGGCTCGTGGAGCGCTGAGTGATATTCAGTGAATACGAAGAGAATAATTGCGTTGAATATGCAAAACGACACCGTGCGCATAAGCAGTTTGAGATGGAGATGGATGTGCTTTTGATGTCGCCGTGTTGTTCATTTGCAACGTACGCACCAAGAGCAGAGAAGGCCGTAATTTGCTTGTAGAACTTTCCACTGGAGGAGAAGCACTTCTGGTCCCTGCGGACAGAATAGACCGTGCCTCTTCTTGCGTTCGCTTTCAGCCTCGAGGCCTGCGAGCTGATAGTTCATCACGCTGGAAATGTGGCGTCACAGGGAAAATCGACCGGAGAGTGCGGAATGACACGGCAGGGTTGGGCAGGACAAGGCAGACAAAACGGGACAAAGCACGGGAGAGCCGTGCGGTACGGGCCGAGTAGAAGGTCGAAGTAGGGAGTCAGGTCGAGTTGGGCTGAGTCCGCTCATGGTGGTCCGGTTCGGTCAAGGTGCGGCGTAGAACCGGTTCGAACGAGTGCAAATCACAATGGGGCAGCGAAGTTGGATTGGAAGCGAGACGTCCAGAGCGGGGATTGATTCTAAGTTTTTAAGAATTTTAAACGATTCTGATGTCGAGTTAAAAAAGTTACACACGCAGAAGGAAGAAGAAGAAGAAATACCCAACTTTGATCAAAAAATTTTCTTAGAATCACTGTCACAATTACGAAATGTGAAATTGGTTACAAACTTTCAATCTAGAAGCATTCAAACCAAGGACTAATGGCTGAACTTGCAAATATAACAATTTTTTAGCATTGTAGAGAGAATGCAAGAGCGTCAAGAGAGGATGGAATCAAGCGTCACAATTATATTAAAACATACGTAACATTTTATAATTAGTATGAGATCTTTAAAAAATCCAGCCTTTGTAAGTGTATTAAACCCCTAAACAAAGATGACGGATTGTACGCTTTATAAGACACTATTAACGTAATATCCAGCTAATGAAATTCTAAGGGAAAGGAAATACCTTTATAATGATGCGTCAGATTTAAACGAATATTGTAAATTAGACTTTAAAGAAATCAGTAGACGCGCATGCAAACAGCAATTAACAATCGATGTGTTTGCGCCATTTACATAAGGCTTTCGTAGTTTCTAAAGAACCTGTTTATTAGAACGCAAACTACGAAAAGAACGTTTTGAAGGTTTTCTATTACTTTTTAGGGGTTAAGCTTTGCTCTCCTTCCTTAGTACGAGTAGTCCCTAACTTGCAGAACTTGCACCAATTATGTAAAACTAAATTGTCGTTAAGATGTTTCGTGCAATTTAATCGCATTGATGAAAGCATTTCTTTTTATTAATAAACGCTCAGCAATAATACCAGGAGCGGGGGCTCAGTGAATCAACTGACGTCACTGCAGTACATCTGACCGGGAGATGCTAGGTTTGAGTCCCGACGGCAGCAGCAGGATTTTTGACACTAGATTTTCAGCTAGGTCGAACTCAGTCGCTGTCTGGAGGAGAATTGTAGCGGCCGGCTGCTCTGATCGGTAGTTTTCCGTGATTTCTCCGATTAACATTCCGCGAATGCAGGAGCAGTACCCTAACAAACGGGCCACGGACCGCCCGCAATCTTCCCTTCCTTTTCCTTGTCCTAACCTCACCCCTTACACACACACTTACTTACACACACACTTGCCAAACCATCACCGATTACAGATGATTTTAATGGTTATCATGCAGTATCGGGCTCATACAAGACTGACAAAAGGGGAATATTGCTAGAAACTTTCGTGTAAGATTCTAATTTGGTCATTATTATCACGGGTGAGCCCACCCATATCAATCTTATTAATGGTAAACTTGGTGACATCGATCTTTCCATTGCTTCGACTCCTTTTGCACGAAAATGCACCTGGAATGTACTTGAACACCCATATGATAGCGATCATTTTCCGATTATTATACCGGTAGCGGTAGCTCACTGCATCAACTGATGTCACTGCAGCGCTTCTAACCGGGAAGTCCTAGGTTCGAGTCCTGACGGCGGTAGGATTTTCGACACTAGCTTTTCAGCTAGGTCGAATTCAGCTGCTGTCTGGAGGAGAATTCTAGCGACCGGCTGCTCTGATCGGTAGTTTTCCGTGGTTTCTCCGATCAACACCAGGCGAATGCCGGAGCAGTACCCTACCAACCGGGCCACGGACCGCGCGCGATCTGTCCTTCCTCTCCGTTGTCCTATCCTCTCCCCTTACACACACACACTTACACTAACATGCACTACACTACCACATATTCCGGGAGACCGGTCGGGAGCTTAGAGCTTGTCTCGGCTGGGGCGGTGTCCCGTTGGTGGGAGAGTCCTGGTTAGGGGGAAACCCCACTAGCCGACGGTAGGTCGGCGCCGGATCTCGCCATCCAGCGGGGGAAGATCACCGCCATCTCCCGAGAAAAAAACATGCACTACACTAACGGGACTAATAACCGAAGCAGTTGACGCGCCCGGAAACACGAAAAAACCAAACCAAACCAAATTATAATATCACCAGAGAAAATGAATACTTAACGACGCACACGCGAGCAGAGCGTACGATGTTGTCGGTACCACGCGTAGCAGATGAAGGATCGTAATGTTGATCTGTCGCGTTTTCATGTCAACTGCATATATTCTCGTACTGTATTGATATTATTAGCCAAGCGAATGTACATAGTTTTTACAACGCTGCACTGGCAACAGTCCGTTGTTGGATTCTTAGTTGAATTGGACGCTTGGAAATAATAGCAGAGGTGTTAGTACCGTAGGAATTGCTATATTGCAATATTGTGTAGCGGTTTCTAATAACGCGAAAAAGCATGTGCTGTTGTAGCACCACTAGTCACTTCTAAAGCCATTTACAGTGTGTAATGTTTGACGAGTTCATCTAAAATTTATTAAAACTTAATTTAAATAGACCCTACATTGAAATTTATAATGAAAAAATGAATTTTAAATTTTATGAATGGTTTTTAAATCAGTTCCAATCTTTCATTTCCTTCTACAGATGACATTTTCTTCGACCTGCTGGTAAAATGAAGCCTTCGTGCATTTTCCTCGAGCTGTCGCGTAGCTTTCACATATTTATGCACGCTCTTCTACATTTAATACTCTAGGAAACTTTACGAGGTCGTATTTCAAGTTAGGTCGACCACGAATGGAAAACAAAAGACATACGAAACGACTCTCAGTTTCTCAGACTCATTTCTGGCTCAAAACACTGATTTGCATATTTGCGAACGGACGAATGTGGAGAATGTCACGTGTATGAGTATCACTCAAATCTCAAAGAATTTTATTAGAAAAAATGTGCGCAATTAACTCTATTGTGGGTAGTTATAAAACAATGTAACAATGTAATAATATAAAATAAATCCCAGCATGCGTACGAGTTACAACATACACATTTTAATATTCAATGCATTGGAATGATAATATTGTTGCGATCATTCAGTACGAGTATATGAGAAGGAGTAATTTTAATATTTCTGTGAATATTAAAACTAACATTCATGTGTCCAGGACTACGAATTAAAATCACCGATATATGGTGACCACAAACAAAGAGTTCTGCAAATATTTTAAAATTCAACATGCTAAATTAGGAGTTAACAAATCTTTCAATTACTCATCAATAATTCTTCCACAGAAACTCGTGTAATTACATTTCGCAAGAAGGAGACTTCACCCACTTTTACGTTATACTGCGTTTGAACACTTAAAAAATCCGGAAAATTGTAGAATATTTGTCGCCAGCTGCGCAGCGAGGAAATACATTTTTTTTTCTTTTGCTGTCTCTGTAAACACGATCGCTGGCCCAGGCTGACTCGCTGTAATGATAATACACTGTGCAAAGTTGCGAAAACGAGTTTGGCAAGGCGACCACCCAGTGCTTTGCTAGGACGAAGGGCTAGAGACCTCAGTGATGAGAGCGGCGCACCGGTGTGTCATTCCACACGGCAAAAGTTCCTAGTTGCGCCGAAGCCTGGTACATTGCTGGGTAAAAAATGTGTGCTCTTTTCCTTTGAAGGAAATATTGTTTACTGTGTTATGATTAAGTCTTTGGACAACAATTTTATGTATTATTATTATTATTATTATTATTATTATTATTATTATATTATTATTATTATTTGTCATTGAATAATATTTTATACTTAATACCTAATGTTCTGGAGAGAAGTTTTTGAGTTTACTAACAGACTTTATGAGTGAGACCAACATGTCTGTAAATCACTTATTTTATCCTTTCTAATTTTAATACTAAATTCATTAAACAAAATGTACAAAACGTTTACAAATAATAATTTGTAAGTGCTCTTTGTTTAATATTTTACAGTGAAAAATGTCTCAGAATGAATATTACAAATTTGTAAGGAAGATAGGTGACTCTGTGCATTGATATCTAGCAGGAACATGTTCTGCAGCAGTCAGAGAGATTTTATATGCTGGCCACGTCACTGCCCTTTGAAAATCGTTTCGTTTATTTTAAAACGAAAATGAAAACCCATACTGCAGACAGAGCATCCTTATGCATTCATGAAAAATTATAACTGCATGGTCAATTACATTCTTCTTATAGCGCCAAGAAAAAAAAGGAGAATCGAAAGTGCGTTGAACTTCATATGACAAAGCCTATCTCTTCTCAGGGACGCTCATCCTGCCCCCTACCCAATGTCTGACTTCCGCTTGTGTGCGTCCTTGGCTGTCAAATGTTTTACCGTCCTTTTAATTTGCTTTTTAAAAACATTAAGGCTATTTATAATATTTCGAATAAAAAATGTTGTAGGATATTTGTAACGCAAATATTGTGTATGTATAAATAATTGATTATACGTATACGTATAAATAATACTCACCACTATTGATTTCATAAATATACGATATTTTTGTATTCATTTTATCTGTGTATATCAATCGACCGGGAACGGTAGCTCAGTGCATCACCTGATGTCACTGCAGCGTCTCTGACCGGGAGATCCTAGGCGGCAGAATTTTCGGCATTAGCTTTTCAGCTACATCGAAATCAGTCGCTGTCTGGAGGAGAATTCTAGAGGCCGGTTGCTCCGATCGGTAGTTTTCCGTGGTTTCTCCGATCAACACCAGGCGAATGGCGGAGCAGTACCCTAACAAACGGGCCACGAACCGCGCGCGATCTTTCCTTCCTCTTCCCTTCCCTTTCCTTCCTCACCCCTTACAGACACACACACATATAAACATGCACTACACTACCACATATTCCGGGAGACCGGTCGGGAGCTTAGAGCTTGTCCCGACTGGGGCGGTGCCCCGCTGGTGGGAGAGTTCTGATTAGGGGAAAACCTCACTAGCCGACGGTAGGTCGGCGCCGGATCTCGCCTGCCAGCGGGGAAGATCACCGCCATCTCCTGAGAAAAAAATGCACTACACTTACGGGACTAATGACTAAAGCGACGCGCCCGGAAACACGAAAAATCAATCAATTATATATCAATGGATATATTTGATTAACACTTTCTTTTGTTACAAATATGAAAAGTAATATTTCCATGAAAAAAAACCTCAAAAGTTTGCCTTTAGGAATTTTGATCTGTTAAAATTCGTTCGCCTTCAAAAAATGCACGGCTCAGGCGTGCCCCAGGGCCTACTCAGCCTGTTCGGTAATCTGGCACTGCCCTTACCCGCACTCGAACCCCGTCCCGCGTCAGGCCCTCGCGCTGCGCTGCCGCATGGTGGCCTAGAATCTTCATAACCTGGCCAGAAAGAGGAAAAAAAGTTTCTAAATGGGGAATTTTGGACTATCAGGTTGGCTACAGTAATGTTGAGTCTACTGAATGCCGGCTGTGCGGGCTTAGAGTGGTTCATTTTGATCGTTGTATTCCAGGTCAAACTTGGCAATTCTTTGTTAGCAGTGCGTGGAGCCGGCTAGGCTACAAAATAGTCTTGTCGTTGAATATAAATATTTGTGTTCTGTGTAAGTGAAACAAATATTTTCAATATGAAATGTGTTCCAGGTCGTATGTACTAATTAAAAACATTTACATAATTATTATATCATTCATTATAAATTGTTATATTAATTCATTTTGTATAAATAAAAAGACACTTATCATTTTTGTCCGCCATGTTGATGTTTAAGTTTTTGAACTCATAATCTTATTAGCAACCTCAATAAATCCCCCCCAAAAATACTTTCATATGAATAAAATGACTTTTAACAATATTTTCCCGCCATCGTGGATCCGCCATTTTGTTTTTTCACTTTTTGATATCATATTCTTAATCACCAACTTCGATAACCGTTACAAAACTAACTTTGGTACAAATTGAACAACTCTTTATATTATGGCCAGCTTTTTACCATTTTAGCCCACCGTGTGCCGCTGGTTGAAGTCGACGCGGCCGAAGTCTGAGCGATGACACCGCCCGGGAGGTGCCCCGGGCGCGCCCCATCGGCAGCGCAGTCCAATTTCCCGCATTTATCGGAGCGGCTGGAGAGCGCGAGCCACATGCCCAAGTTTGAAGGCGCGCGGCGTGATTTATGGGGGCGCTTTCAACGTGCAAGTCGCGTCCCAGAGCGGCCGACGATCGGAAGGTCTCTTACGCGGGACAGGTACAAGGCGCGGACACAGCGCGCCGGAACTTGGTTTACAAAGAGACTTCACACAAAGGAAAGCGCCTCAGCGTGTGTGCTATGGACAGACTTTTCAGCTTCTGCGCATGCGTAAATTCCAACATTACGGTGGAAGGATATCGGAAAACCTTAATGCACTAGACCAGTGTAATCTCGTGACTTGTCGCACACTAAACCAAAGTAATAACGATTAATTGAAGATGTTCTTAAATGTGGCGGTAGAGGGGGCTTCTAACCTTATATTTCCGTGACGCAATAACATGTTCGTGATGCAAATCTTTATGTATAATTGCTATATTAGTTATTGTAATAATTCTATTTATTTAGTAATATATGAATTAATAATAATATAATTATACACTCATATCTGTAGTCAGTGAGCAGCTCTAGTCGAATAAATGTGAATAAAGGTAATATAGCTATTTGGGAATTTAGCGTAAGTTGCACACTCATCCGCCACAGTTGGGAACTGCTTCTCTTTACAACAAAAAGTTCTACAGAAAGGCGTTGAATGTTCTCCCAAATCTCTCAGACGTTTACCCCTGCTGTTCCTCCGAATGTTCCTCCGAATGTTCCTCCGAATGTTCCTCCGAATGTTCCTCCGGATGTTCCTCCGAATGTTCCTCCGAATGTTCCTCCGAATGTTCCCTCGCATGTTCCCTCGCATGTTCCCCGCATGTTCCCCGCATGTTCCCCGCATGTTCCCCGCATGTTTCCCCCAATGTTTCCCCGAATGTTTCCCCGAATGTTCCCCAGAAAGTACTTCAAATGTCCCCTTGAATGTGGCCCCAAATGTTCTCGTAGATGTTCCTCAAGTGCTTGTCAAAAGTTCTCCAAATGTTCTCCGTAGGTTCTCTCAAATTGTTCTTCCTAAATGATTTTCAATCAATTCTTCCAAAAGTTCTTCCAAATGTTCTTCCAAATAACCTTTCAATTCCCCCTCACTTGTTTTCCTAAGAGTTCTCCCAGCCCCACGCAACATGGCAACCATTGCCGAATACGACCACGGCGACAACTATGTATTACTGATCGTCTGTTTCAGGACTCTTTGCCCTTCCACGCCTATAGAAGTTTCCCTTCGTAAAAACGCTGGAAATAGGCGTGCCTACATGACAGGACTGCCAGTAATCAAGTGCCTCTTGCTTTTGTCACAGATTTCCTCGTGTTTGCTTGCAGCTTCGCCTGATGGCTATTCTCTTGCCTTGCCCGCTGTACGCACTGCATTCAGTCCCGCGTCCTAATGAGACCGCTCTTAGTCTTATAAGCCAGCCACAGGCTTAAGCGAGTAAGGCATTGGAATTAATTATACCTCTTTCAGAAATGTAGTGCTAAATTAGATGTAAAAGAACATAAATACAAAAATACTAGTTTTCTAACAGTTTCTATGGAATCTTATTAAATTTCAGTTTGCGATTCCATTAAAGCAAGTTAATGAAATAATCAGTCTGATTTAATTTCAAAGAAATTAATATATTTCCACAAAGTAAAGGTTTCTTCTATTTGCTTTAGTTCACAAAAGTTATTACGGATTCCAATATTTTCAATTTACATAAGCATAAATCACTTTTACAGCTTCTTTGAAATATGAAATACAGTTAAAGTTGTCATCTCAACAGAAAATATGGTATTGAAATGTACATGCAAAGTAGGTGACAACATGAAAATAAAAGTTCATACAAATAGAACGAAATCTCTTGCGGCCTTGAAATAGCACAAGTTCGTTTTGGTGCTTCATCCATTATTCAACTCCAGCACTCGGAAAGCATGCACACCAACAACTTCTCTACGGGCTACAACATGCTTACATTTCAGATATTTCTTCCTCTTTGGGGGTGGGGGGTATTTCTGCTTTCCGACCAACTGCGACGCTCCTTGGTCGCAACGAGTGTCGCCAGCCGGAGTTGCAACACCTGCTAGATGCTAAACAGCGAGTGGTGGGAGCGACACAGTTGTCGCGGAGGAGGAGATTGGGGAGAAACGGAGCAGGAAAGAAAGAAAATGTAATGGAAAAGAGGGAAAGGGGAATGAATGGAGGAGGAGTGGAGCGATGCGGGAAAGAATGGGCTAGACATATAGGTGACGCAGGCAGAGGAAAAGGTGGGAAGGGGTGGAGAGAGAATGTGGGAGAGAGAAATATGTGGAAAAGAAATGAATCAGAAGAAGCTGCGCGGGAGGTGGGGGTCGAAGTACTCGAACGTGGAAGAGGCGGGGCGAGAAATGTTGGGGCTGTGAAGAGGGGATGGGGGTGTCGGAAGTCCTGGAAATGAGAAGACGGGACTGCTAGGTGGGACGAAGAGGAATGAGAATAGGTGGACGGAAAAAGTGCGTAAAAAGAATGGACTCGGCCGGAAGGACGGAGCTAAACGGAGAGACTGCATGGAGATAGTAGTGGGGGGATGGGTTTGCACAGCCAGCACTCTCGCAGCCGAGCCATATCCCTTGAAGTGAGTAGACGTGGTAATGTCGATATAGATGATACAGGGTGAGATGCACAGAGGTGGTTTCATATGCTTCCTCCCTGGCCAAGATATCACTCATCAAGGAAAAAACTTTCTGAACAGTTTATAGTCTTATCTTTATTTGTTGTAATGATATAAGTTTGCACCCGACATCTCACTTAATTTTGTGGAAAGAGTTACTCGAGTTCGATGCGGTGCATCAAATCTCGTAATTTGCTTCTTCGTCACAGGGCTCCTGCACTTACTCTTCAGATTGTAAAGAATATTGTGAAGGACTGTGTCTTCAGGATGTTGGACCATTCACACTACAGCGCAGATTGGGTACCCTGAGATGTCAACCATTTATCAAAACGGAAGAAAAGCCTTCGGGGAAGAAGTGTCTCAGACGAGAGTGAGGTGAAAGAAACAGTTTGGCGAGATGGGCGGGGCGCGGTGGGCGGGGTGGATCTGTGAACCAAAATTCGGAGTATTTTTTAGAGGCCTAGAAATGTTACTACACATACGTGAAAAGTGGGTTTCGAGTAATGTACGATTAAGTTAAAAAGTTAAGTATTTACTTCTTTCAATGAAAATGGAAGTTAGTGAGGCCAGAAATTTATGGACCCTACCACGTAAATGAACGCGACACGTGAACGGTCGAGGTGAAATGAACGGTCGAGGCACGGCGTGGTGAGGGGGGGGCACTCCATTCCGTGGCGTGGCTCAGTGTGGTGGAGTAGAGCGGATTGGTGTAGAGAGCGGAGAGCAACAGGAAGTGACGGAGCACGGGCGGAAGGCGGGGATGCCGCGAGACGCTGGAAGATGCTGAGAGATGAGGGATGCTGCAAGGTATTGAGGGTTGCAGAGTGTTATGGGGTATTGCTAGATGTTGCAATGATGTACGAGATACCGACAGATGTGGGGGGGGGGAGTTGCGAGGTATTGCGGATGTGGTGGGATGTTACGGATGTAGTTGGATGTGGCGGATGTGGTGGGATACTGCTGATAGGGTGACATGCTGCGGATGTGGTGGGATGTTGCGGATGAGGTGAGATATTGCGGATGGGGTGGGATGTTGCGAATGTGGTGGATGTTGCGAATGTGGTGGGATGTTGCGAATGTGGTGGGATGTTGCGAATGTGGTGGGATGTTGCGAATGTGGTGGGATGTTGCGAATGGTGGTGGGATGTTGTGATGTGGTGGGATGCTGCAGATGATGTGGGATGTTGCGGATGTTGTGTGGATGTTACAGACGTGGTGGGATGTTGCGGTGATGTTGCGAATATGTTGATTTGCGAGGTTTTCCGATGTAGTTGCGGATGCAGAGGATGTTGGCGAGGAGTAGTTGCGGGCAGAGGAGGGGCGGGGCGCGGTGGGCGGGGTGGATCTGCGAAAAACCGAGTGGAGCGGCGTGAGACGGCGCGGGTCGCCGGGGGTTGCCGCGCGAGGAGCTGGGAAGCCGTGCGTGGCGGGGCGGCGGAAGGCGAGGCGGCGCGGGCGCTTCGCGTGCGCAATTAAGCCGGCGCGGCGCGTGCAATTAGACGCCGCGCGCTAAGCGCCCGCCCGCTCAGCTGAGCGCCCCCTCCCCCCACCCCTTCCGGCGGCGCAGCGCGGCAATCAACGCCGCAACCGCCCCGCGAGCAGACGCACCGGCCCCGCCCCTCGCCCCCCGACCGAGGGCGAGGCCCAATCCTTACTCGCACGACGTCCTTCGTTTTTTTCTGGTCCGTTGCCTCTTCACTGTACAGCAGGTCAACGAGGGAAACACCTTTTTACGATTATGTTCTGAGTCAATTTTTTATTTTGATTTGTTTAACATGTTTCGTTCCTCTCTTGGTATTTCTACAATATTTATACCGAGAAGTCACCAGAAATTAAGCTTCATCTTTATTTTTTTTTATTCAGCTTGTTTTTAAGGATCTCATTTCTATGGTGTCGTAAAATTTTTCTGCTTTAAATTAAGATCGAAAGATGAAATATTCTGAATATGCATTAAGCAGATGGCTATCACATTCTTTGATTTATTTTGGCGGAAATAATTGTCCGTTATTTCATTTTCGTTGTAACCACAAAGGTTTCAAGATGTGCAAATTTAGATTGGTGTATTATTTATTCAAATAGTTCTCACCACAAAGTAAACATTGAAACAGTTACGATTTGAATAATGAATGTAGCAATCCTATTTTGATAGTCTTTAAACCACTGTGAGTACAATTGAAACTGAATACTACTCATTAAATAATCCTTGGTTAATATTAACCACATTCAAACATTATTGTTCTTTCTATTAAAATCCATGCAGTAAAGAATGTGGCCGATGCACCATTTCTAATTCTTATTCTGAAGGTTTCTAATATTTAAAAACATAGATGCACAGTATTTTTAAAATTGTGCAGAGTTATATAATTGTATTCGTCACTATGTCTTTCCATTCAAATGTAAGAAAATCAATTCTCTTAAAGGGAACTATAATGATTGTAATGCAATCAAAATAATTATTATGTAATTAAAACACTTCGGTAATATGCGAGTGTCCGTTAGTTATTCCGACAAAAAATTATGTAGACTATTATCGTTATTTTGCAAAGGTTTCAAGTACCCCCACAAAATTTTCTTTTGCAAGAAAATTATATTCCCTTTTTAAATCTCGGTCGCACAACTCAAGGACTTCCCACGGATACGCTGTATTTGCGCCTAGTTGAGTTTATGAGGGGGATGATGAGAACAGCTGATTTCAGCGGAAGAAGTATTAAGAGGTAAACGATAATCAACTTGGATGGAACAATCTATAATTATCACTCTTTCTACTGTTGATTTTGCTCCCAAGTACACAACGGAATGTTTAACAAATTGTTTCATAACAACTTTCTATTTCGCTTTTGTTATATCGTGGCTAACAATATCAAATGAAAGTAGATTTGCAGTTATTCAAAATATTGATATTTTATCTTACATTATCCATGTTAGATCAATATTGAGCGTTGATGCTGCGTTGGTTGGTGCGTACATCACTCGTGGCACTTGCCCTATAGATAGCAACCGTGTCGAACCCTTTGGGGATTATACTGTTGCTGTTTTATTGCGTATGCAATGAAAGCACTCATTGATTCAGATCTTACGTCGGAGCAATAATCCTCTGATAGTGATCCTATTTTATTAAAACCTGCTACTGAAGCACAATTTTAATTACGTACAATTTGCTAAAAATAGTTTTAAAAAACAGAAAATAGTATTGTAAATTTACGAAACAACTTTTCAGAAATATTTCATTTTTGTGATGATCTTGACGATAAATCGCGAATTCAGGATATTTTAAGAAATCCTCAAAATGGTATTTTAAACTTTTAGTTGATCTCGCTTCAGACATTACCGATCATTGATATTGTTTTCTTTTAAGTTATCAGTTATTTCTATTAAGTTATTATCATGTACAAATTCTTGTAGAGCATGTAAATGATCTTGGCTCTCCGCATGACGCCGTGTCTCAGATTGTGTTGCCTACGTTTCGTCCATCTTTTCGTGGTGTTCCACGGGGCTGGTCTACGCTGGAGTCGTCGTGAGGAATACAACGAAAATATGGTTGAAACGTCGGCAACACAGCCTTCCACACGGCGCCACCCGGGCAGCCAAGATCATTCACATGACTCCGGCCGCGGAAGCCTACTACTTCTTGTAGAGGATATAGCAATTTTAGAAATAAATTGCCTTATTTTACGTGGCGAAACTCAGGCCATGAGGTCTGATCTTTCATCTGACCACGTAAATTTCGCTACGCTCTTTTCACCAACTAGGGGAGAAAGAGGATATTACTTGGGCGATGAAACAGGCGATTTGAATTTAGCGTGTGGCAGCATTTCGGGTTGAGGATCTTTTACATGCAGTAAATCTACTAACATTGGACAGCCGACTTTACTTCCCCTCCGAAGGAAGGCGTACGAAGGATTTTTTTGCCCTGATAACGTCCACTCCATAACTAAGATCATGCTATATTTCGCGATTTTCGTAGCGAAAACCCTTTGTATACTACTGTGAGCAATACAGCGTTTGGCACTACAGCGCCTCTAACCGGGAGGTCCTAGGTTCGAGTCCTGACGGCGACAGGATTTTCGACACTAGCTTTTCAGCTAGGTCGAATTCAGCTGCTGTCTGGAGGAGAATTCTAACGGCCGGCTGCTCTGATCGGTAGTTTTCCGTGGTTTCTCCGATCAACACCGGAATGCCGGAGCAGTACCCTACCAAACGGGCCACGGACCGCGCGCGATCTGTCCTTCCTCTTCCTCGTCCTATCGTTTCCCCTTACACACACACACTTACACTAACATGCACTACACTACCACATATTCCGGGAGACCGGTCGGGAGCTTAGAGCTTGACCCGACTGGGGCGGTGCCCCGCTGGTGGGAGAGTCCTGGTTAGGGGGAAACCCCACTAGCCGACGGTAGGTCGGCGCCGGATCTCGCCATCCAGCGGGGGAAGATCACCGCCATCTCCCGGGAAAAACATGCACTACACTCACGGGACTAATGACCTAAGCAGTTGACGCGCCCGGAAACACGAACAAATCAATCAATCAATCAATCAATACAGCGTTTGGCTTGAGGGGTGGGCGTTGACCCCACTTTCCCAGCGCAGAGCTCTCGGAGGGGCGCTGCGCGCCCGCCTCCCCCGCCTCCGGGAGATGCTCCGCGTGATCGCGCGTCCGCTTTCAAAGACGACGCGGCGCCGCGTAATTGTCGGCGGCGGACGGCTGCCCCGCCCCTGCCCTTGGCCCTTCCCCTTTCCCTCCTCCACTCTCCTAGTCGCCGCGGCTCAAGCTTTGTCTCATCCGTCACCGCGCTCCGCCTCACCTCGTCTCGCCCCTTCCGGATTTGCTTCGCCTCGCCCCACCTCGACCCTCCCCACTCTGCCGGGCCACATCTCACCATGCATCTCCGTGTCTCATCACTACAGACAGGATTTTTGTGTAATTATATATTTTTTGTCTTGTTTGCTTACCATTCTCAAAATTGTAATCTTGACGAATCGTCGCCCTCCTAACACAACATCCAATTTTTTCGTTTCATGCTGCTTTTACATATTTAGTATTATAGTACAATACATATTTTTCATGTATTGCCATTTTCTCAAAATATTTTTTATTCTATCAATTTTCTTCAATTTTATTAAATAGTTTTTATAAAAAGAAGTATTTTCCAAAAAATGAGCATTTTAGAACATTATTGGTGAAACCTAGGTGTGAAAATGCTTTGACGCCGCGTTTTGTGACCTCTAACCTTAATTTCCGACAAAATTTGGCGACTGCCGACGTGTAACACTTCTATGAGAATGTTGCTTGCTTCACCGATTGTTCGCTGGTCGTAGTTATCGCCAGTTTGTACGATGGCTTCTATTGCGTTTAGTCTGGCTGCTAAACTAGAGTCCTGGATATCAATAAATGAAGCTTTGACTACTGAGAACAAAGTTGTATGATTACAAGTGTGCATCAACTTGTGCTCTCCGAATGGTTTTTAAGACGTTTGTATTAATTTTAAAATTTATTTGGGGCACTTTATAAATGTAATTTTATATTATGTAAATGTATTTTTAATTAGAGTATTTTCATATTACATATTATATCCGATTTTATATATTTATTACATATTCTTACTGTTTTCATTGCATATTTATGTACATATTTAATACTACATATATAATACTATATATGTACATATTTAATACTACATATTCTTCCGGTTTCTATTCACCACCCCTCGTCTTCACCATTCCTTGTTTGTCTCTTGTCTCTCTCAACCTCGCTTCGCCTAACTCCGCCTCCGTCAGCCTCGCCCCTATCAGCCTTGTCCTTTTCAGTCTCGCCAGTCAGCCTCACTCCTCCGTCTCACTCCTCGCAACCTCTCTCCTCTCAGCCTCGCCTCGCTCAACTCCACCTCGCTCAACCTTACCTCGCTCATCCCGACCTCTCTCAGCCACGCCATTTTCAGCCTCACCTCCCCTAAATCCGTCTCACCCCACTTCTCCAGTCTCTCCCCGTCTTGCCCAGCCCCTGATGGCCCAACTTATTCCGCCTTGTTTCGCCGTGTCTCATCTCGCCCCGCGCTGTCTGGCCCTCTCTCTTTCACCATTCCTCTCCCGCCTGTATCCGTCACGCCCTCTTTCACCCTGAATGGCCATGCATTCGGCTTCGTCTCCCCAGACCTCGCCAAGTCAAAAAAAAAACAAACTATTTTGACGATAAGATACTGATTTACAGTCGAATATGAGTAGTATGTAAATTTACGGGAATAAATACTTTAAACTAAAACATTGCGTAACATAAGTTAATTTTTTTTAACTTAAAACGTTACTACTTTAAAAATACGGTGTATGTAGGTCCCGCAGAAAAAGGAAGATAAACGATAAATAAAAACTCGAACGGACAAAGAAACGATAAAGAGAAACTAATAAAGGAGGAAGTAAACGAAATAATAGTTTCCTATGTACTCGCAAATCACGGATTTCCCTTCCTAATTTCTCTAATACTCGATCATTATTCATCTCAATTATCATGCATTGCATCAGTGCATTGATTACCATTTCCGTTGACGCGTGACGAAATTTGTTGAACAGACAACTACAAAGTCCACTGCTCTGCGAGGAGTGAAATATTGGTTCGAATTCCAGCTAGAAGTCGAGGATCATTTCACTTCAAACTTGCAGTATGGAAAACAAAGTCAAATCACGACGCATCAAGTTATTCATTGTATTGTTCATTTGTTCTTAATTTAAAACTCTCAAGTGATGAGTCAGGTAACGTTTTAACCGAAAAAAAACTGAAATACTCGTTTACCACTGATACGGACGCACCTCTATAGTCTCGCTTCGAAGTTGGTTGCTTGTGTGTTTTAGCAAGGTGTGGATCGTATCCACCATCCACTATGTATGACTTCTCATCCCTCTTACTCCCATTCAAGGCGGATTGAGAGGCGCAAATATTTGAAACTATTGCACCCAAGTACGTGATGCAAGCGGGCTGCGAGTTAAGAAAGGTCGTCGTTGGATGTGTGTTGTAGCATTGCGTGGAATTCTAGTCCTTATCCGATAAGTTGTAGGATCGTTGATACAGCCAAGTGCGTGAGGTTCAGACCTTAGGGAACGCAGTTGCGGCATCATCAAGTGTAGGGCTCCCTTCCTCCAATGCAGGAAAACGCAGCGATGTGCTTACAACCTATGTTTACCCAATTTAGAAAGAACGACCGATAAGCTACCTCAGAGAGGCAGATCAAACCCCAGTGGCTGCACCTAGAGGCAGCTCTCAGCCAGGGGAAAGAACGAAAAGGCACTAAACGTTACAAAGACGTGAAACAGGAACACACACAATACATTCCCATTCCTTCCCACATCCTCAATGCTGATTGCGCCGTTCGTGAGCGGCCCCGGAGGGTCTTGGTGGCGGTTACTGTCAGCGCTTACGCAGCGCACCACTAACGACACCCTACCTCATCACGCCCCCCCCCCGGCCCCGGCGCCACCCTCACCAACGTCTCCTCTCCGCCCCCGTTATCCCCGCCCCAACAACCTCCTCCCGCCCCTTCACATTCTCCATTCCCGCCCCCTTCGCCGCCCCTGCCTACCACGTCGCCCTTATCATCGCCCCCTCCCGGACCCCCGCCTTCGTTTCCACCTCTCCCGCCACCTCTGCACATCTACCCCGCCCTCGTTCCACCCTTACCAACGTCTCCTCCCCGCTCCCGTTATCCCCGCCCCACCAACCTTCACCCGCCCCTTCACATCCTCCACTCCCACCCCCTTCGCCACCCCTGCCTACCACGTCGCCCTTATCATCGTCCCCACCCACGTCCTTGATACCCCCTCTCCCACGGTCTCCTCTAACTCCCCTCATCCGTTACCGCGACCCTCACCACCGTCACTTCAAAACGCCGTTCCCCCCACCCCTCCTGATGACGCCGCCGCCGCCACCGTCGCGTATTGCCTCCTCTTCCCCTCAATCTGCACCGTCCCCGCCCGCGCCCGCACCCCGGGCTCGCCCTCTGCGGGCGTCCCGTTTCCGGGCGCATTATTGGAGGCGCGCCCGACCCACCCCCACCCCTCTAGCGCGTCCGGTTGCTGTAGGCGCAAACGCCTCGCCGTCGCCGCCGCCACTTGCCTCAACGCCCGCACGCCCTCACACGGTCGCATCCACCTCTCCAAGCCAGGAGGACCAACCAAAAGTATAGAACACACTTCGTTGCAAACCTCAAAAAAGAAACCACTTACCAGGCCTATCCTTGTATTATGGGAATACGTATACTTTGCGTACCCCAATTCTCCTCTACCCAATGGTTCATATTATTATGATTGTTGGTAATAAGATCGATAAGATAGAGAAGAAACAGAAGTTAAAATTTAGTGTTTATACGAAAAAAGTGTTAATAAGGGTAAATGATAACACATCTAGAGCCCAGCTTCTTTCATTTAAAGATAAAATTACGAAATGTGTTTGAGTAAAAAGCTCAATCTTTCAACAAATGAAAACTCTTAGAGATTTAAATATGTAGATGGTAATGAAATTGCTGTGTTACCCTTTTCTCAAACAGCAGGTCAGAGGGAGAAAGCGAGAATTCTATACTCGCGAGAGTTCAATGCAAAATGTCTGAACGTTAAGTATCATAATTTAGTAGCAAGATGCAAGAAATGCTTAGCAGCAAAGCGAATGTAGCAAAAGATAATCTCAAGTTGCAATAGAAACAAACCTTCGAATGTTGAAAATAAAAATGAAGAATTTTCTGGCGTGCGCGGAAAGCAGCCTTGCATAAACGCGTTAATTGTTGGGTCCAGTCAATACAATACTAATTGAGCGTTTTTTAAAATAAATATTTTTCAACTTTTGAAAGTAAGCACAAAATCATGATATTAAACCAGCTCTTTAGCCGATGGCCGATATCGTTAAGGCAGTAGTGTAATAGCGGTCTTGTTTCAGAGGATCGCGCTTTCGAATCCCACCTCGGGCATGGATGTTTGTGCGTGTTTGTGTTGTCCATACGTGTTCTCCCTACAGTTTCCACTACAGTTTAAAAATCAAAGTGGTCGCTAGATGTTGAAAAGCGAGTTAAAAAATACTTTTTTTTAAAAAAAGCTCATGATAGAATCAAAATAAAGTTCTCTTGTGAATGCCAAAGTTCAACAATTTAAACGCCATAATTTTAACTAACATTTACAACCACAAAGAACACACGTTCTTTGCCGATATGCTTGAAATTCTACGAACGTATGAACACGTCATTATTAAAGCAGAGAATTAAAGAAAAGATTCTTAGAGCTTGTAAAAGATAATTACCAGTTTTTATGTACGTCGCATTTCGAATGTATGAGCTGCTGAGTACATGAGAGCTGTAAGGACAACCCAAAATACGAGTGTCTTGGGTGCCGCTGCTTACAGCGAGAACACTAAGTAAATATTTTTTTTCTTCAAACGTTTTGTGAGAATAGATCACAAAACACAAAATTCTATTGGAGAAAGCGTCTTTGATTTAAAGTTTTGAAATTTCAACGATACTACTTTTTTAACTCTCGCTTTGTTTGTTGAGAAGATATTAAGTGCTGTCTGTGGTCTTCAAACCAGTGTTAGTGGTTTACAAGTGGCAGTATTATGTAACTGTTACAAATTATACCAGAAAGTATGTGCTGCTATAGATCCACTGGTTTGAACTGAGATAGCTTAAACAATTACTCGTGGGTTATTTGTGTTGATCAGAAAAAAATATGAGAGTGATTCGTTACATAAGAGAAATGTTTACAATGTTCACAGTAACAATTCACACAAAAATTCTTATTCCTCCTCCTCCTCCTTCACCTCCCTCAATCCTTCATCTCTCCCTCACTTTCGGTGCATACTCTCTAACAAGCTTAAATGGCTCCCGAGTTCCAGAGTAGGAACAACGGGCTCGAGTGTTTTCGTTTCATGTGAAAGTTAAAGAGGCTTTTTGTTTATATCCGAAAGAATAATTAATATGCTCTGTGCTAATTACGAACCTGGTAGACTAGCGATTGCACTTCTAGTTGCGAGTCTATGAGAGAAGTTTTGTAGATCTAGTGCAGGGATTCCCAACCCTTTTTTTCCATCGACCATTTTTAAAACAATGGTTTGCTTCATTTACTCCCTTTTTTTTAATGTACCGCAAAATAACTAAGAACAAAAAATGATTTAGAGATAACAATTTGGAAAATAATTTAAACATACGTTTTACAAACAATAGTTTATTAGATTAATGAGTTATTATTTTTTAACTATTAACATTTTCAAACTTTATAATTATAAACAAGCTTTTATAAAAAAATCACGCATTCTAATAGACCAAAAATTTGATCTTCATTCATGAGAATGTGAAATCCCAAAAGATGAGCTTTGTTGTTTTGAAGATTCATATACGATTAAAATTAAATATCAACTTCATTAAAATTCTTTTTGTAATCAAGAGGATTTTGATCTTGATTATATCAATTAGTCACATGTGAATATTTGGAAATCTCCCCCAAATTAACCATTTGATCATCATTGACACTTTTTGAAATTTCACGACCTTCAAGAGTGTTGATACCGACCTCATAGGGAACTCCTAATAGGGAGGGAATCCATAAATTCATTTCTGGAGAAATGTACATAGTATATACTAGGATAATATGGATGGTACATATTATCCTAGCATGGTTTACGTACTACTACTTAAAGTTTCACATTATGTCCGTCAGAAACACTCTCCAATACAGAAGGTCCCCTCAAGAAAACCACACTGACGCATAATTGCTTTTCTGAACGTCTCTGAGGTCGCGAGTTGATGAAAGCAGGATAGGAATTAAAACAAGTTAAGAAAACTAGGAGTGCTACAACCCAACACAGATTTTCCCCTCATTTGCAAAATTCTGTTCTGTAAACTCTTACAATAGCTTTAAAGCCTACATAACACCTCTTACAACAATCTGTGCATGACTTTGATGGTAAAATATCTATCATATTACCGTAAATATACGGTAATATGATAGAAGAAAAATGTAAAAGATAAAGCAGGAGCTGGAGACCAAGGCAAAGAAACAACAGTACGACCGACTGGCAGAAGAGGCTCAGTGCATCAACTAATGTCACTGCAGTGCCCCTGACCGGGAGATCCTAGGTTCGAGTCCGACGGTAGCAAGATTTTCGACACTGGCTTGACAGCTAGGTCGAATTCAGTCGCTACCTGCAGGAGAATTGTAGAGGCCGGCTGCTCTGATCGGTATTTTCCCGTGGTTTCTCCGATCAACGCCAGGCGAATGTCGGAGCAGTACCCGAACAAACGGGTCCCGATCCGCGCGCGATCTATCCTTCCTCTTCCTTGTCCTATCCTCTCCACTTACACACACATTCTCACACTAACATCCACTACACTACCACATATTCCGGGAGACCGGTCGGGAGCTTAGAGCTAGTCACGCTTGGGGCGGTGCCCCGCTGGTGGGAGAGTCCTGAGTAGGGGGAAACCCCGCTAGCCGACGGTAGGTCGGCGCCGAATCTCGCCATCCAGCGGGGGAATACCACCAACATCTCCCGAGAGAAAAACATGCACTACACTAACGGGACTAATGACCAACGCAGTTGACGCGCCCGGAAACAAGAAAAAAGCAAACCAAACCGACGGTAGGTCGGCGCTGGATCTCGACATCCAGTGGGGAAAGATCATCACCACCTCCCGACGAAAAAACATGCCTAACATTTACGTGACTAATGACCTTAGCAGTTGGCGCGCCCAGAATCAATAACAAGCAACCATCAGTTCGACCGGTGCGGGACGGCGGGAAGCGCGTGCAGAGGCTGAATCAGGGCCTGGTCGCTAGATAGCGTTGCGCGCTCGCGCTATCTCCCGGCGCTTGGCGCTCGACGTCGCCGCCGCGGCCGCCGCCGGTGATTTACGCCGGGGGCAGGTGGCGCCGCAGGTGGCGAAGTCGCGCACGCGCGTGCGGCACGCAACTGCGGCCGTGTGGTCACGGGCGGCGAAAGCCACGCGGCGCGGCCCGATGATGCACTGCAGAGGCGCAGCAATTGCTCGCGCACACGCGCTGATTTCGCCCGCACTGCAACAGCTGCCCCTCCCGTGACAATTTCTTTTCAAGACGATTACGCTCGAGGGTTATTAGTTTCAATCCGGCCAATAGCGTTTTAGATGGTTATAAATAAAGCGTGGATTTTAATGAAATGTCATTTTTTTCTTTTCACTTTAGAAAAATGACCTTCACTATAGAAATTCATTTTATGTTGCGATAAAAGGAAAGGACTCATTTTTATAAGTCTCTTTTTGTTGAATTTTTCATAGTTTCGACTAATAAATCAGTTTTTATATTTTTACGTCATTGGTAATAGCTTTTTCTCTGATTTCATTGATTTTAATATCAATTTAATGATGCTTGTTTCATATAATATTTATTAGAAGCAACAAATGTTCTTCACAGAATTCCTGAGAACCTGTATATAATTTCTTCACTCAGAAATTGTAATGTCAGCCATTCTATGTAATCTGAGGTGCGTATGATGCCTGTCAGCGCCATTGGCGTTTCAGCCGATTTCGGGATAACTAAAGACAGATTTTCTGATAAAGAACAGTCCAAACCAAAAGCTTAAAAGCTGAGTTCACTTGAAGGAATGGGAAGAAGCCTCGATTTCATCAGTAACGTATCCAACAGCTTAAGTTGTTCATCTAAACCGGTTTTCATCACATTTGTTATGACATTTTTTTTCTTTTTGGCCTTTTTAAAAACATTTTAAGACCATTTTATTGATCATTTTTGGCGATGTTTAAAGTCATCAAAATATCCTCTAAACATAAGTTATTAGTTTCAATCCGACCAATGCAGTCTTATATTAATATGGCTGAAAAATCAATCACTAAAAGCATCTAAAAGGGAACATTTACATGTGAATTTTCCGCTATCGTCTTACCGCAGTCGACGTTGAAAAATGTGTCGGAAAATAAATAAATATTTCATCCATGAAGGAAATTGCAGTAATAAGTTCTCTCATGAACTTGTGAAATGAAATATCAGGCGCAGTTTCATTCATAACTGCGTGAAGTTTTTTCAGCCGCATTCATTTATGATTCACTAATATAAATATCATGAATATTTGATATTTTAATTTGTAATCCCAAGGCTATCCTAAAAGCCAACCCGCTTCCTATGACGTTTTTAAGGTTTAATCTAGTGGCGAATACTGAAAATTATTTTAAGAATACCGCACTTTATAGAAGCTGCCTCTACCGCTGTCTTTTATTTTGATCTTTTCTGAAATCCGAATACTATGAAATTCCGTCTTTAATAATTGTTCTATAAGTCAATTACACAAACCAATAACTTCTGGATCATTAACACGCTCAATTTTCACGAAAACTTGAGAGAAGCGTAACTTAGGAACGAGCAGAGAAGGACTGTTCACCGCAATATTTTGCGGTGTCTACCGACAGTCCAGACGTGCATCCTACTCTGAGACATGAGGAGCTATAGGTTATCGCGATTAGCTTGGGGTTCCTTCGCCTGCACTTGCGAATTCCCTTGGCAGCATTAAAAACTGTATGAAACTTCTCACTATATCGCATTTCATAGCAATTACAGATGCGGAGGACTGACTGGCTCTCACTAGCAAAACAGTTATTTTTTCGTATCTGTTTTAAGGCTTTCAAAATCACAATAACTTTTTAGAGGATTGCAAAACTTACGAAATATTTATTATACACCTGGAATTACTAGGTATACCGGCGGTGTACGATGTGTATCGGAGAATTTGCCGCTGATTTAACTTATCGCTATGATATGTATATTTTTGCATATTTGTATTGATTCCATACCCCAACACTAACCTGAAAAGAATATTGTGTTTTGAAAACTACTATCGGGAATTATTATTTTAAATAAAATGAACTGGAGAGAAGAAAACAAACACAAAATTTTCCAAGGTCACAGTCACCCTATTGTGCATGTACA
>BLKR01003791.1:75000-131303 GCA_011170035.1 Teleogryllus occipitalis
TCTAGAATACATACATATTTAATTATGAACCTACAAAATAATTTATGGGTGAAAAACGCAATTACAAATTATTTGGCAATTAAGTCGCCTAATGCATTTCCAATCGGTACACTTTTCTCTACATTTTAAGAATATTTAATTTTCCTCAGTTACTCTACTATAAAACTCTATTATAATTTGAATTGTATCTCTGAAACACTACTCATCTACTGAAACACTACTAAATCTCATCGAAACTTTCAATATTACTTGTGGTAAATTATGCGGTATAATATAATGTAGTATAATATTAAGAGAAACATCAAAATTGATTGAACATTTAACGGCTAAATGAGGAAAAACTCCCCACTTTCCTACGGGTCCAATTGAGACCTTCTTCCTTGTTTTGGATTCGGTTAACGAAGGGGAAAAAATTACTTTACTCTGGGTCTGGGTCTCTGGGTCTTTCAATTTTTACTCAGTTCCAGAAATAGATTTTTTGACCCATGGCGATTAACAGAATCGCGGAAAGCTAGTCAGCGTAAAAGAAGAATAAAATTCCCTTATTTATAACATGTTTTCATGAGCTTACTAAGGAACGGATGAATTATAACTTCCTAAGACTACGACGAAAAACATTCCATATTTAGGAGATGAAATCCGGAATATCACGAGCTTAAACGTTTTCAAGGAGTCGGCTATTTGGCTGCACGACTGGGCCCCATACTGGTCAGTTGACCTGACGGTATTCGCCCACAGCAAGTTGAATGGATGGCCTTCTGGTTTCTCGATTCTTTTTCCAAATTAGATTTACGGAGTTACCTGAATCTAAGAAATTTACCTGAAATATTGACTGCCTGTCATCCTGAGTAATGTCTGATAAAGATAAGAAAACATTTTTGTACTCGTTTATCAATTAATTCTGTCAGTGTGCCCAAAAAATTTGCAAAAACGGATTCATAATTTGATATTAAAGGTAATTTGATATTAAATGTATTTCCATTTAACAGTCTTTCGAGAAGTTGGAAGGTGGAAAATTTGTTACAATGAATTGGGTCGTGACGCCTAATTGCTCCGCTCCCATTTCAAGTCCCCTCTGGATAATTTCTCTGTCGTCTTTGCCATTTGTTTTCCTGTCAACTATGTCATTTCGACATCCACCTCCTCATCTCTGCTTTTTTCCCAACTCACTATTACGGCCTCCAGTCCTTCCAAGTCATCCCGTCGCCTTGCGTTGGCACTATTTTCCCTTGGCGTTGACGCAACTCCTCCTTTTGCTCGTCGAGACACTTTAACGTCTCCACCATTTAACTTCGCACTCCCCCCCCCCCCACGTCTTCGTTTCCCAATTACATTTCTATACCAACCACTTCCATTTACCGGCCATTTGCCGTTCCATTTGCCGTTCTGATATCTCACTCCATCAAACTCTTTTTGCCCCATTTCCGAGAGAACTAGTCTCACATTTTCCCTCTCTATCTCTCAATCTTTCGACTTTCTCTCTATCTTCCTTTTCTATTCTTCCCTTTCTCTTCCTCCCTTCTCTCTTCCTCCCTCCTCTCTCTCCCTTATTCTCTCTCTCCTTCCTCTCTCTCCCCTCTCTCTCTTCCAGTTTCTCTACATCTTAATTTTTCTCTCTCCCATCTCTTTCCCTTTCTTTCCATACTTCTCCCTTCACTCACACACTTTCACTCCCTCACTGTTTCCTTCTTTCCTGAAATTCTCATTATTAAGGAAAGCGTGTTCTTTTTCTTCATATTGACATCAACAAAATGCTCGAATCCAAGTGAGTGATGATACGCCACGAAAATTACCCCGGGAGCTCCGTCGTCTCGCCGTCCCGCCTCGCCATTTCGTTCGTCGTCCGCGGGGTGAGAGGCGCCCGCTCCGGCGCCGCCCCCAGCGCCTCCTGTTCCTGCGCCGCCGCCCGGCGGATCCGCCGCCTTGATCTCGCGTCTCCGGCTCTGACTCAGCCCCGGAATCGCACCACGCCGCCCACGCCCGCCCACGCCCGCCCACGCCCGCCCACGCCCGCCCACGCCCGCCCACGCCCGCCCACGCCCGCCCACGCCCGCCCACGCCCGCCCACGCCCGCCCACGCCCGCCCACGCCCGCCCACGCCCGCCCACGCCCGCCCACGCCCGCCCACGCCCGCCCACGCCCGCCCACGCCCGCCGTCCTCCTGGCCCGGCGCCCCGTGCCAGCGCACGCGCCGCGCAGTGGTCCGCGATCAACAGATGGCCAAATTCACAGCAAATAAGCAACTTGGTTACTTGTGCTGTAGGCCTTGTGTCCCTTTCTTAACATACTCTTCTTATAACAAAATAGATATTTTTATATTAAGTTCGTGAAGTTATTGCAGAATTTTACTCGATTGTTTTTTGTGCTGAGACCGATAGGTGTAGCTGAATCGTGATCGTGCAGAAATCAATATATTCACGAAATATAAACATTTTTTTTACGTATAAAATAATTCTGTTACGAACTATGATTTGTTTCATCTCTACGCTTTATGGTTTATTGGATAGTGACCCCAACCTTCGTTAACGTTTGTATAAAAGAGCGCCCTGGTTTCACGTCATAAGATACTGAGGTTTTGTTATTTCATGCAAGTTCCTATTGTATAACTGGTAAATCGTGGTATAATCATTGAATTTAAAATGGTTAAAAGCAATGTTGACATTCCACAAGGGTTGTCAAATATGCGAACGCTTCAGTAAGTAATTTATTACCCAAAATTGCTTAGAAACATGCTTACCATCGGTTGAAAAATTGTTGAACATCTAAGAGAGTTGCCAGTTTCATATTACATTATGCGTTAATAGTTACGTACTACTAGTTTATTATCAATTAATAGTTATTGGGAAGTGTTTAATAATAGTGAAATTGAAGCTGTTTTGCCGGTAATATGTGCTTTATTTTCTTACTTCTCTTGTAAGCTACCTACCGTGCGTATATAGTAGTTCATGCAATTTGTTTATAATATAAACTTTATTGCATGAGTACATGCTTAGAAAACGAGTAGATTAGGAGCGAGTTTTAAAATTTGAAGAATGCAATAAAATATTCAAGTAACGAGTAGCATACGTTAGTTTTTTGAATAGCAACTTTATAAATTTTTAAAAGATTGAAATTTAATTTTGCGAAACAACTTTCTTGTCTGACGTCTCGGTTCTCTGCGAGAAAACGGTGGTCGGCTGGTCCGTTTACCCCTACTTTCCCTAGATTCTCTCGTTGCGATTGGTTTAATGTGTGATGACGCATTCATGCCATAAAATCTAATATGTCATCGTTTGTGCCGTAAAATGCCATTTTATGATCGATATCTTGCAACAGAAAATGTCGTTTATAACGCCGGTATACAAAAAATTTCTTTTTTGTATTGTGACGCCACCGTGTAAAACGTTTTTTACGCACGGTTACGATACGTTTTTCAGATTTTTTAGATAAAACTAACTTCACGCACGTAGCAGAATATAGAAACACATTTTTATACGATCGTAGAAAAAATATTTTAAACAAGAATACCGTATCTTGGAATAGGTATACTCATACAATATCTTGAGTTGTAACTCATTTCTTTCGTTTGTTCTTAACAGACGGTGGACTGTTAAATATTAGCGGACGCAGACCTTAAGAATGTATTTTTATTCCATTGTTTGATAGCTTAATATCGACGTAACTTCAGAATTACGTAAAGTAAACCAAATGTGTTCATCGTATGTAACTGTGAGTCCTCAGTAGCTTGTAGTCCATGGGAGGAACTAAATTCTATTCTGGGTGCTGGAGGATTTTCAATATCAGCTAGCTAATAGCTGGGTCAGACGAGAACTCTTTGCTTGGGTTCAAATTGTAAGACTAGAAACTTCAATCGTTCATTTCCGGAATTTCCTCGGAATTCTTGTAGGTGGTTGCTACAGCAGAACGTGAAAAAACACGGGTGCAGTTCTCCCGTTATATTCTCACTCAACTTTGCGCGGCAACTAACCGTATTCTCCATGATCTAGGAACACTTCTGCATTATTGCTACCTCGAATACACCATATCAAAGATAAAATTTAGCTGTAAAAGACGCAGGTTTGAGAAGAACTTAAACTACGATAAAATTTAGTAACAATATGTCTTCTTACGGTCTAAAAATTTTAATTTAGTAGAAATATCCAAACAAAATGACATTCAAATTTGAACTTCTGAACAGTGGATCAAAATTGCAGCTTGTTTTTAAATCTACTTTTATTGTATCAGAAAATGATTTTATGAATAAAAGTTTAAACCTGATTATGTATTATAAATATTACTAATAACACCGAAATACTTTTTATGTTGTTATTACAATAAACGCTCGGTTGAAAGTAATTTAGATATTTATATGACTTAACATATTACCGTTTTTAGTAAATTAATAATTCTTTAAGTGATTAATTTTCATTGCAAATACGCTATTCCTTTCTATTTGCTATGTGGAATAAGAGGTTGTAGAAACAGAACTTTATGTACAATATTTGAGTTACTCAAAACTACGTACTAGCATCACTTATTCAAATTTAATTATAATTTCTACTTATATAATCATGTGTGAGAAAATCTTGATATTGTACTGAAATTAGAGCGTGGCTGGTATGTAAAGAATTGAATTTTGTTGAAACAGCAATTAAACATTAATTTGCCCTTTCCATTATTGGATAGACAAATATTATTCGTCAAAGAAAAGCTCTGCTCATAAATTTATCTCCAGATGTGACCAAAGTTGCAACATATGTTTCATACACGATCTCTATATACTATTTCACTAACAATTGCGGACGGTATTTACCGTACTTTTAGAAAGTAACATATTGGAATAGAATAAATATATATTCTTAAGAAGCAAAAGCACACAGTTTGGAAGTAACTTAACATCCATATTTTTTTGTAAAACTGGCTCAAACAATTTCTAAATTTCCCGTTAAGCTTTTAAAGAAACATGCTGTGAAAATATGGGGAGAAATTTGAAGGATATCTGACGTTCTTGCAGGGGAATGTTGGTATTTCTCGCAAATTTTAATTATAAACGGAATATTTAACTATTGTTATACACAAATTTCTCTCGCTGCTAAGCGTGCCACTGAAATGGTTTTTATTTTTCTGTAATTTACTAAGAATTAACAACTTCCCTACAACTTGCATCAAATTTGCTCTTTCAATAGATTTATTTAAAACTGTGAATCCTGGAAACCCCTCCCATGCGATAAACGGGATGCCTATCATCTATTTTGGGAAGTAGAAGCGTAAGTTTGTTCTTCTTTTGCTCACCATTAAATAAATCATCAGATTTTCAAGTTAATCGTTGTCGCCGCAAGTGCCGGTGCAACTTCATTTATTTTACATCAACTCCTTACCTAGCCTTCTCGTCGTTTCTCCTGACTAATACATAACTCATTTCATGGAAACAAAACAACATTGACACATACCAAAACATTATTCTTATATACTATTACTCTTGAAGAACAATTAATATTCACATTCACACATAACATTGCACCGAAAACTCAATCATGCAAGCTCGCTTTTCCCTTTAGTTTAATGATTTATGTCCATTTATGTCCAAAACTTTAATATCTCCCCACTGCAAACATTCTTGGCCTTCTAATAACGCTCAAGTTATAATAGAAATTTTAAAAGTGTTCACTTCCTTGGTCAATGATTGTTGTTAGCTCCATCAAACAACTCAGCCCACACGTCGCCCACTTCCAGGATTACCATTTCCATTTAAACTCAATTTCCGTCCGTGCTGGTACTTCAGATTTTCAAAACATCAAATTGCATTTGTAAATCAAATGGCTTCCCTCTCTGATCCGTCATGTATCAAATCCAGTATCACTTTGACTTCACGTATTGTGTCTTGCTAAAAGAAACAAATGTTGTCTCTCTCGTTGGTCATTTGCTTTCTATAGATATAATTGCGTTTTCCCCTAAATTTTGCTCTCACTTGATCATGTTTCCTTTCGTAATTCAACTACGAATTATCAGAGTATTTTGTTTACATTGAAAGTCTCTTTCAGCCCGTTTAGTTTATTTGACACCTTTTATTTACGTCATGATCTCGGTGGGTAGTGTTGAATTGTCTTACGAAAAAATTATGATTCTTTTTTAATTTTAATTTAAAAAACGAATGGGGGCCGAAATATTTATCACCCCAAGATCTCCTTTCTCTATTTACTTCGATCTGTTTGCAGTTTTCACAGTTCCTAAGTCCCAGTGTAATAAGTAAATAAACACGTTTCTCCTCAATTCAGTCATCAATTTTTGGAAAATATGTCACCATCGGGTCTATTAAAATTTATTCAATTAATTTTTTTTGACAAGTCCGTCTGAATCGTCACACTAAATTTCCCTTTAAACTTTTTGAAGAATCATGCTGTGAAAATATAGGGAAAAATTTGGAGAATATTTTGAGATCAGTCAGGGGAATTTTGAGATACATGCGGGAAAACATGGAGGGCATCATGCAGCGAACATCTGGAAAATGTATAAACTTTTCGAAGAATCATGCAGAATAGGGAAACATGAGGGAAAGGTACGGAAATCAAGTAAAAGAAGGCATGGAACACGTCGAGAATTGCGTAGAACATGAACATACGGAAAACGTTCCGGAAAAATGAAGAAAAGGAAATGTGAGGAAAAATGCTGGACAACATACAAGGAAACAGGTAGGCTTTATGTTTAAAAAATTCTTTACAACAAAGTAAGCTGTTTTAGAACACACTATCATATTTTTGGAGATTTAACACCTTCGGAAACGCCACCCACAACTCAATCTGTGTAAAGTTAAACTAACTATGTAATATTTGATGCAATTGAATCCGGAGGGGTTAAGCTATTCAGTTTGTTAACAAACGCTTAACAACATTATAATGTTTCCCTGTGCGTAGTGCCGTGTCTTAAATGCTTTAACACACAGTTAGAGACAGGTAGTTGGAAGTTGAGTTTAAATGATAAGCTATTTTCCCTTCTAAAAAAAGATTTACAAAATTTAGTTTAATGTAGAATGTCAGCACGGGTAAAACTAGTTATGTAAATCATTTAAACTGTTCAAAGCGTTCACCCCGGCCTGCAATATATGGAATATGGTTGTTTACAGTTTCATTCTTGCAATTGTAATACTGAAACCTCGACCTGAAGTCAATCACGGTGTTTACGTTTCATCTTGAATTCTAATATCGATACCTCGACCTGAAATCGAATAGATTTGTTCACTAGATTTTTTTTGTATGTTTTTTTTGTTATTGTTTTCAACTTTAATATCGATAATATTCCGTTTCAACGTTTCGTTTGTAGAAAGTAAATGCTACGAGGTTTTGTCCACTGTGCGCCCCATGTGGCCCACTGTGCGCGCCTGTTTAGGGAGCCGTCCCCGGTCTGCGCGCATAACATCCGCCGCGCCCGCGGCGCCCACCGCTCAGCGCGACAGACGAACTGGACTCCACGCCGGGGGGGCATCCCGCTGCCATCCATGCACGGCCACACAGGCGAGGCGCGGCAGGGGAATTTGCGAAGCGGACAGCGGGAGCAAGCCTACAACCCTCCACCCTAAACCCCCACCTCCAACCCACCTAACTGTTTTTCTGAGAAAAAAAAAAAAAAAAAAAAAAAAAAAAAAAAAAAAAAAAAAAAAAAAAAAAAAAAAAAAAAAAAAAAAAAAAAAAAAAAAAAAATAATAAAAAAAAAAAAAAAAAAAAAAAAAAAAAAAAAAAAAAAAAAAAAAAAAAAAAAAAAAAAAAAAAAAAAAAAAAAAAAAATAAAAAAAAATAAAATAAAAAAAAAAAAAATTTCATTATACATTTTTATATCATTCCCAATCCCTATCCTTTTCCTATCCCTAATCCTGCCCCTATCCCATCACCCAATAACACCAACCCCATATCATCCCCCCACCACCTCCCAATCCCCGTCCCTGTACGGGGGAGTGGAGGTGGCATCAACTAAAAGAACCCGAACTCCAGACAAACCACAGCTGAAGAACCCCACCCGGGGTAGGCAGCTGACGAACGGAGCCATCTGGAAGCAAGCGGGAGATGAGGGGGGGTTGGCGGCGGGCGTGTGGGTGAACAGCGGACGGAGTAGCGGGCGGAGTAGCGGGCGGAGTAGCGGGCGGAGTAGCGGGCGGAGTAGCGGGCGGAGTAGCGGGCGGAGTAGCGGGCGGAGTAGCGGACGGAGTAGCGGGCGGAGTAGCGGGCGGAGTAGCGGGCGGAGTAGCGGGCGGAGTAGCGGGCGGAGTAGCGGGCGGAGTAGCGGGCGGAGTAGCGGACGGAGTAGCGGGCGGAGTAGCGGGCGGAGTAGCGGGCGGAGTAGCGGGCGGAGTAGCGGGCGGAGTAGCGGGCGGAGCCAGCGGACAGGAGTAGCAGCGATAGCAGGCGAGTAGCGGGCGGAGTAGCGGGCGGAGTAGCGGGCGGGTAGCGGACGGGTAGCGGACGGGTAGCGGACGGGTAGCGGACGGGTAGCGGACCGAGTAACAGGACGGAGTATGAACAGTATGAACGGAAGTAGCAGACAGGCGGCAGACGGAAGTAGCGGACGGAAGTAGCGGACGAGTAGCGGACAGGCCTTGAACGGAAGTAACTTGGACGGATAGCAGACGGAATAGCGGACGGAGTAGCGGAGCGGGTAGCGGGCGGAGTAGCGAGGCGGAGTATGGGCGGGTGCGGGCGGAGTGTGGACGCGGGCGGAGTAGCGGGCGGAGTAGCGGGCGGAGTAGCGGACGGAGTAGCGGGCGGAGTAGCGGACGGAGTAGCGGACGGAGTAGCGGACGGAGTAGCGGACGGAGTAGCGGACGGAGTAGCGGACGGAGTAGCGGACGGAGTAGCGGACGGAGTAGCGGACGGAGTAGCGGGCGGAGTAGCGGGCGGAGTAGCGGGCGGAGTAGCGGGCGGAGTAGCGGGCGGAGTAGCGGGCGGAGTAGCGGGCGGAGTAGCGGACGGAGTAGCGGGCGGAGTAGCGGGCGGAGTAGCGGGCGGAGTAGCGGGCGGAGTAGCGGGCGGAGTAGCGGGCGGAGTAGCGGGCGGAGTAGCGGGCGGACAAGGAATATCAAGTAATATCACGGAAAAACAGATGAGACTGTCGACATGGCGATCTGAATGATGGCAGTTGACATAGAAATATTAAAATTTGGAAACACAATTTACCTTTCATTATTTGTGACACATTCGTTTGCGAGTAGATGGAATGAATTGTGTTCAAATATCACATTTTGCCCATCAAATCTTCAAACGATTTCAGGGCAGTTGTTTAGTTTTTATAATTTGTTTAAAATTCAATAAAAAGGGTGATTTTTTCCCCTTTTTTGCTAGATATTTCTAGTTCGTGATGTATATTTATTCGGGAAGATTTAGAATGGAATCCTGAGAATTGATATAGTTACTATTCTCATTCTTACTACTCTAATTTACAATTCTTACTGGAATCTAATCTAAATTAATATTAAGATCGGAGGCAAGAGAGAAAATTTGTCATGCGCCAGAGGGGAGAGGTTCATAAAAATTTCCCCAGAGATTTGGACAACACGTGACCAATTTTCTTAGTCAATCTTATCACACTCACATTCTGCTGACCTATTTGTCTATTCATTTATACTTCGAACTTGATATTAAATACGAGGAATGGTGCGAAAAACTGTTTTAGTTTGGCTTATCTATTCTGTTCTCTCATTTCTCTATTCTGTTGTACCACGATGAGATTCGCTGCATTTGCAAACTGGTGCACTTGTCCCCTGAAGCGGGATTTAGTCGAATTTTCAGTAACGGGAAATGCATCAATTCTTCTGCCAAAGGTAATGTTCATCGATAGTTTTCGAGCTGTCCATTAAATTGCTGCATTGAAATTAATTTATCTCGTTTTGGATTATCTCTTGAATATGAATATGATTGGATTTCCTTGCGTGATTTCCTCTGAACATCGCCATTGTTACGTGGGAATCAATAGCAGTGTTGCTTGCAACATGAATGGTTCACTGATGCGCTTCATTCGCTATAAAATACTTGCTCAGATATTCTCGTCACTCAGCACGTATAATGTAGAATAAATGAATTAAATTTAGTTATTTACAGTTAGTCTTGCCGTTTTCGATAAAGTGTCGAATGGATTTATTTCAAACAAAGAAATGAAGAAAATAACTTGTATAGATTTACTTAAATAAAGATTTACTTAAATAAAGATTTTCTTAAATAGATTTACCTAAATAGATTTACCTAAATTACAATTCCTTCCGGAAATAAATTTACTCAAATAAATTTACTTTCTTAAATAGTTACTACTAGCAGTAGCAGCTTAGTAGAAGTTGTAGCAACTTGCTGAATGACACTGCACAAGGCAGATTGTAAATTACTTAAATAAATAAATAAATAAACATTTTATAGATATAAAACATACATTTATTTGTGTAGCTTCTAAGTAAACTAGGAAAGCTTACTGTTCAAATTTACGTTTGAATACAAGTTTTGCCAGCTCCGAAGTTAATTTGCTTGTTATAGTTTTAACAGCATTCAACCGATAGCGCTTGTGACCTTACCTTTTGAACGCGATTCCGTGACTGTGTGTACCGCATGGTTGGACACATGGGCGAAGAAGTTCAATCGTGCAATTTTGCGTTTAGTCTCTTATATTGTATTGCATCAACACTAGTTATACTTGAAGTTTCGCAATATGACGCAAACCGTAAAACAATGTTATGTGATGTGTAGTTACGCGAATACTTCGCCTCGATTCAGCGTTGATTCGTGCATTGCCGTTTTCGCATGCACAGTTCAGTCCTTTTTCAAACGGTTCAGGAACTTTGCTCAAATGAAGATATATGCGTTGTTAAGAGTCTAGTTATTACCTTTCTCCTGTGACAAAGTAATAACGTACTCACTTAACTAATCTTACTATGCTCAATCAGTACTACAAAAAGTACCTGCTATCAAGTGCAACTCACAAAGCTTCTGTGTGATGACGTTCAAATTGGGCGAGCCACTAGCTCGATTAACATACATTCAGTAGCTATGTAAATTAAACTTTCAGTGAGTTTATAATTACTGCTATAGTTGTACTTCAGTAATCGGTATTGTTTTGTTGATCTGTATATAATTCATTGTAGGTCAAACTTACACGAGTAATATAAGTTATTTACTACGAGTAATATGAAATCATTATTCATCATAATAGTTTTGATTTTCTTGTGGAATAAAGGAAGTATTCTACTCTCACGTATTTTTATTTTATTTGTATGTTAATTGTAACCCTCTACTTTAAATATGGTAATGAAACAAAACTCCATTACTGCTTGCTATTGCTATTAATGATTGACTTCACCTTCAATCAACTGCTTGATAATGTTCTGGCGAGTCTAAATTTTTGGTTTTATTTTATTCAGTAATAGGACTACATTTTTTCAACAACAAAATAAACGACAAAATTTAAACATGACAAATTAAACGAGAAAATTTGAAAGAGTCTATGTTTATTTTGCAATAACAAATTTTCATTATTTTTCTCGGTTTCAAATAGGCAATCCATTCCCAAATAGATTCCGTGAACTGGCAACTGATAAAAGCAGCCCTTCTTGGAAGTCAGTGCTTTCACTACGCATATTGACATACTTCTTCAGCGCTACCTTTGCACATAGATTGGTGCATCGAGCTGTTCCGTGAGGAAACTGCATGGTGCAGCCTTTTTTTAATACTATGCATCTACTGCTAGTCGAAAATAAAAACAAGCACCCTCGAATTTTTCTTCTTGCATTCGTGCACAGAATATAGAAATAGAGGAAAATGAGGAAGAAACTTGGGATTAAAAATAATTTTTCATTTCGCGGTAGAGTCTTTACGTTTCAGAGGAGCTTTAGATTTCTTCTTTTCAAATATTCGTAATGTGAACAAAATTGACTAGGCTCTTCTATGAATTGTTTGATACAATGGGACAACAAAACCTAAACTAATTCATTATAAAATGTGATTTTCGTTATTTTTCCAAAGGAGCGTACTGCTAGAATTCCTGTAAAATGTTATTAACAAAATAGTACACAAAGAGACGCATCAAATGCCTGTCAGATCTCATTACATGAAATGAAGTCTTCTAAATACGTAACCCACATTTATTGGAAGAGTAGGTATGCCGATCGAGTAGGGGTGTTTCACAAACAATATTACACCCCACAGCTTGCTTTCTGGGAAATTCCTAGCCAAGCAATTTCCCGTTGGATATCAAAATATGATTTCCGTTTCAGTCAACAATTAGGTTATGCTTTTTTCTCAGTACTATCAACGTAAGGCTATTCACGGGGAAATACAATTTCCTGAATGGACAAATACTGTATCTAGTAATTAGGACATGAATTGTCGGAGGACGTAATTTTGCCGAACATTTATTGAGTGTGCTACAAGCGTGTCACAGGACACAGGGAAACGTCCGACAATCGAAAGTCCACCACTACCCACAACTCGATGTGAACCCCCGAACTTGATAACCCCAGCATGCTACTCCCCCCCCCCCCATCAGCAGGTTGGCTGTGTTCTATGGAGCAGGAAATTTGCTTCCGGTGGCTTGGCCGGGCGCTGGCCTGTCTCCTGCCGGGAGGCGGTGGGGCCCATGCGGCCCGCGTATGCCCCGCCGCTCTCGCACGTGGGCGGCTGCACAGAGCGGCTGGGAGCCGTCGCTGGGGCGTGATGTGGAGCCGCCGCGAATTTGAAAGGCTAATGTAATTTTGCAAAAATGAGGCGCTGCTGGGGGGGGGGGCGCGGATGTTTCTATCAGGCAGCGACACTTGCGCGCGCGTCGCCCACTGGGATGTCTTCGCGACCTATCGATGCCACGGGCGGGAGCGATCCACGGGGGCGACGGGAAGGGGCGGGGCAGGAACCGACCATGGATGGGGTGAGGAATGTGGGGGCCAGAGCGGGCGGGGGCGGATGGTGGGGGGCAGGGGCGTGGGCGGGCGGGGGTGCGGGATCTGCGTAATTGGCGCTATTGAATGCAACCGCGCCGCCGATTTGTTGGTTGGCTGTTCGTGATTCCGGTCGCGCCAACAGCTTAGGCCATAAGTCCCGTAAGTGTAGTGCATATTTTTCCTCGGGAGGAGGCAGTAATCCTCCTCCGCTGGATGGCGAGATCCGGCGCCGACCTACCGTCGACTAGCGGGGGTTTCCCCCAACCAGCGAGGACTCTCCCACCAGCGGGGCACCGCCCCAGCCGGGACAAGCCCTAAGCTCCCGACCGGTCTCCCGGAATATGTGGTAGTGTAGTGCATGTTAGTGTAAGTGTGTATGTAAGGGGTGGGGATAGGACAAGGTGAAGGTAGGAAAGATCGCGCGCGGTCCGTGGCCCGTTTATTAGGGTACTGTTCCGGCATTCGCGTGGTGTTGATCGGAGAAACAACGGAAAACTACCGATCAGTGCAGCCGGCTGCTAGAATTCTCCTCCATATAGCGACTGGATTCGACCTAGCTGACAAGCTAATGTCGATAATTTAGCCACTGTCGGGATTCGAACCTAGGATCTCCCGATCAGAGGCACTGCAGTGACAGCAGTTGATGCACTGAGCCACCGCTCCCAGTCCGCACCACCAATGCAGGCAGATCTAACTTCATCGTACCAATATATCACGCGTCCTTGGCAACAAAAACTCAAAGGCACAATATTGAAATTCCATGACAACTAACTGTAACTAAAACTATTTATCCGCAACAAACGTAGGGTTTAAAACATTGAACATTGTCTTCAATTGCAATTTTAATTTTTCTCTTTAATTCTTGATGACTAGGTGTAATAAACACTAATGACTAAATATAATAAGCGCTAGTCTTTTACGTAGATAGTTAATGAACGCTTTCTAGAAAAGGCATTATTAGTGATGACGTTAGTAAAGATACTTCATATTCCGGGTAAGGATTTTAATTTTGTGAGTAGGGCGTATCTTTGTATGCTCATGGTTTGGTTTTATCTTCTGTTGTATGAGAATGGGAGAATGATCATAGAATATGACTATTGATTAATGATGGATAATTAATGATAGGGTGTTGTTAAGGATTGGTGATGTGAGACACTCCAATTTGGAGAAATCTCTGGAATCCGCCACTACCGCCGCTGCCTCTCATTTCGTTGCGTGCACGCTATTTCAAGCACCTGAGCCACCAAGCCAGGTACTTAATTACAATGCATTTAAAAAAGTGACATTGGAAAGTAACAGAGAAAAAGTGACTGAGAAAATCTTAGTGTGTTTTATTTCTGTTTAACCTCAGTGTGTTAAGATCTGTCCAAAATAATGCGTAAGTAAATGAAATCTCAGACAGAAAACAATTGATGGTTTCAATGAAGATTGTTTTCATGAGGCGCTGACTGTAGAATTTCCGGATTCGTCTTCTTCAGAGTTGGAGCCTGTCTTCGGAGCTTTGTGTCTCCAAGCCTGAGGGTTCGGGTTCGTGGTTTCGCATTGCCTTTAATTATTTCGGCAACCGCTTGATGTTGTCAAACTCCATAAAGCCCCTATTAATTATTTGCAACTTGCCCCATGGTACGGTAAATTAATGACGCCAGCGTTCTGCCAAAGCGGCTGTGAGAAAGGCTTCTGTTTCAGCTGAGCAGCAACTACGACGTTTACAGTAAATGACATGTAGTCAGGAGGCAAACTAATGGATGTTCTGTTGTTGACCATGTCGCCAAATTGGATACTTTATTTAAAAAGGTTAAATTACTAAATTTAATTGTTGAAGTATTGAACACAAAATATGCGTATATTATATGACTACTAAATAAGGTATATTATGAATTTCCGTGATTATTTACTTGTTTAGTGTGTTATTTATATTATTAAAAACTTAATTGTAGTTGTTCTTTGCTAAGTAGTATCAAAATGAGAGCTTTGTCCCACCCGTTTTAGTTACAAAATTTTCTATTTTCATAGACCGGCATTCAAATCGTATTTTTGCATAGCAGTAAGTTGTTTAGCTGCTCTTAGACTCCAATGTATAACTTAATTTTTAAACTTACTTAATTTTTAAACTCATATTCAACGTCACTGTGTAATTTACGTTATTCAGTGTTATTAATATTATTTCGTAAAATGGAAAATGAACTATTGGTAGTTTGGTGGAAATGGACATTTTCAACATATAATAAGTTTGAACCTCACAAGAAGAAATATTGTAACACTCTATTTACTTTGTGTACCATTTGATTTTAAAAGGGGGAAATATAATAAAAGAAGATGGTGTCCTACCAATCGATTATTTTATTTTATTTTAATAACTTGTAGTAGTGTTATTTGTGTGTACACTATCATCAACAATTAACCAATTACATACCAAAATAGAGAGAATTTAATGTGGTGTTCCTTGGAAATAAGGTAAGCAAATGTCAATGACCAAAATTATAACCAGTGCTTAAAAAACTTTCGCAATTGCTCGACTGCTACTTGTACCCCTCAGAATAATGTCTAGAGTAATGTGTTCAATAGTTTTTCATTGCTACTTCTCTAATGCAATACATTTCAGCCCCACCCGGCAAAAGACCTTAACTCCTGTACCTTACTCCTCTGGGTTCGCCTGAAGCTGAGGGAAAATGAGGATTTAGTGGGGCAACCTTGGTCTCTCAAGAGTCGTCCATCCTCTGGGCTGCACGGGGGATTCGTGGCTCACAATCTACTGCAACTGGCTGTCACTGCGATCTTCTTTAATTCACTCAATGTGAGAGTTGAGAGACGGGCGCCTCCAAAAATAATTTAAGGAAGAGTTGATTTCAACACTTCAAAAATATTTCGAAAACATTTTCAACTGTTAATTCGAAAAAGCAATGTTCACAATGGGACTAGTTTAGTTTTGGAATGTAATGATATCATTATGTGTTAAAAGATTGTGATATTTAAATTGAATAAAATTATAAAATATGTGGAATTAAAGAGACATTTGTAAAAAAAGTTTTGATTTGTCAAAGTACATTATCTGTAAGTAACAAACCTTTATTTTAGTTTAAGTTTTAGCTACCGAAAATGTCATGTTTTAAATATATAGTTCAAACCTTTCATATTGTATAGTTTGAATCACATCGTATAGTTTGAATCAGCGCGTTTTAAAATATTGTGTGAATATGCTAAAGGCAGAATGGGTGCATACACGAGCACACATTTTCAAGTGAGAAAACATCTGTAGTTCCATATAGTAAAGTGAACTTGTTTCATCATTTAAAATTGTTCACTTTCTTTAAGCTACACTAAACCCTAAATTCATTGATGTATATAGTCTTCATTTTTTCTCAATTAATTTTTAATGTTATGTGCTTTTTTATTCGACTATCCTTGGGAATGAAATGTTATTGACGAACTAACCAGCTTTTATTTATCTGACCAACATTCCATTAATAATATGCCAAACATACACCGTTATCTTCAGCTGTTTAATGGAACTTTAATTTCCTAATGTACTGAAATTGTGAAATGGTTTTTTAACTTGTGTAGCTGCCTATTACCCTCCAAACAGCAGAAGACAAAGGTAGTTTCCCCTCATAGATGAGAAGTTGTGAAAGAAACAGAGTGAACAACAAATAACTGAGTTTTCTAACTTCAAAATGAACAGAAATCAACAAATAAAAACAATTTTAAGAGAAAGTTTATTTAGGAATATTATTTAATGGATGCAGGTGAGTAATAAGAATTAACTTCTGTCGCTATACCTAGTCATTTTTCTCGAAAGGATCGCAAATTTACATCAAAATAATCAACATATTATTAATTTATTTAATGAGCCGACTTCAGTGCTACTGGAGTGAAAGAACGTGCTCCTCAAACTCAAGTTCACATGTTCAATATCAGTGATTTTTTTACAGCTGAGAAATCACGTTTTTGAAATGTGTCTAATGAATTCTCCAAGAATTCACATCCTAATCATATAACGTTGTCAATAGGGCAGTAAACGCTACAAGAACTGAGCATATTTAACTTAGTTTGTCGTATCAGTCGGTAGACGCAAACATTGGAGTCAAAGATCAGGTAATGACGCTAGGTGTATGTGGCGCGAAATTAGAAAATGTCGAGAAATCCAGCGTATGTCAGAGGAGGACAATCGACAAATTCCCAAATAGAAACAGCCATCATAATATTTCATATGCTACATCGTTAATCCAGTAATATATATTTGTTACTAATTTCAACGGCCAAATGATGTTCGTCGTAATAACCGGACCTCGTTAAAATCGTCGTTACCGTACTGTATCTGGGTACTAACACTACAACTGCTCATTCTTCTGATTTGCAGTTAAATTTTTATTACGCAGAACCGAATGAATCTGTCTAGTAGAAATCCTAACAAGATTCCCAGAAAATATTTTACCATGAAAAAACTAAAATTAATTGCAAAAAAGGTCCACATCGATTTCTTTCGCACGCTACTGCACCTGAGCCTCTGCCCCCTGCCCATGGCCCGAGGCGCCTGGCCTGCGGGACTAATTTCTGCCCCGGCGGCTGGGAGCACTCGCTAATGAATATCCAGGTGAAACGAAACTTAATTTTATGCGGCTTTGTGCTCGCTCCGCGCGCCGGATTAAAAACGGAGTAAACAACGAACGCTAGCACCGCTTGCACGCACCTCTGACCGCGCTTTCGCTATTTTCGCCCTTCACGGTCGACACGCTTCTGTCTCCCCGTTTAGTTATTCTGTATTCACTTGGATCTTTGTAAATATTTAATTGCATTCATTTACTTTTACATTTACTTATTTAATGTTCCTCAATACTCAAGTAAAAAATATGTCTATCCGGATAGGCGAGATCGCGAAGCCAGTGGCGATCTCGGGTCGAAGAATCGTGGGTTCGAATCCCGCCTCGGAGACGGTTATGTGAGTTTCGTAATTGTGTGTGTGGCCTATGTGTAATGTGTGTTGCCCCATTGTGGTTTGCATCAGAAAGGGCATCCGGCCGTAAATTCATTGCCAAATCAGTATAAAAATTAAGTGTACGGAAAATTAATAAAAATGAGTCCGCCCCTATTACCGCCGACACCGTAGAAACGGGAAAAGGTAACGATGAACAAAAAACTTAGAAAAACAATATATTTCCCGTTCCTGAGCAAGTGATAATACAAATGGTTTGCCATTGACTTATATAGTATCTTTGTACTCTATGATTTTGGCAGGTGATAACGAAAGGAAAATGATAATAAGAGAGGAAATAAGGTTATCTTAGAGCACGAATATTCTCATGTTATCATTTTACTTCTGTTTTTTAGTACGTAATAAGAAGAAATTTTAAACTTAAAAGTTGTTTAAGTTCTTTATTCTCAGGATTAGAAAGTTACACGAAAAAGTATCTGCAAAAATACTTCTTTAATTTTATAATGTTTCATTAATTTACGTTTAATTATCACTCATCTGACGAATGAAGTCGTAACAATTCAGGTTATGCTAACAAGGCAGTACGGTAATTCAGTTTTGACCACTGTAAGTGCAATAAAACTCAACCATATGTTTTTGGAAAATTATTACAAAATATTGTAGATAGATCCGACTAAAAATTGTGCCATTTCATTCGTCTTGTCTAGAGGAAATGAATGAGTTATTAACGATTTGTTAGGTGCCCTACCCGGAAGCAAACATATTTTCAAGAATTCTTTTTGCATGTTCTTAAAATATTCGGGAAAATGTCAGGTTCCCTAACAGTAGAACGACACTCATTGTATGGGGAGTGTAGTGAGAACCACACCAACCCACAATATCTGACATTGATCCTGTTTCGCGGACATTGATCCTGCTTTGCGGACATTGATCCTGCTCGAAGCTTTTGCGATAAAGAGGCCAACTTGAATTCTGAATGAAATGTGAAGTTCGCAATACATTTGCGGCAAAATAAATGTTTTCAAAACCTCCAAGAGCAAGTCATTAACTGATTTGCACACTATTGCGTCATAGCTACAGCCGAATGAATGAAACCGATTGAAGCCAGTTGATTAAATCACCGGGCGCAATGGCACTACTAATGATTCGACCAATCGTTGTTGACCTTCGCAGTTCAGCATTAGTCCCAACCTCTATTAACTAACGATCCGCTACCAACGCTCGTTGACTCAATGATATGCAATGCATCAGTGCACATGATTATGGTAAACGCAGCAAATAATTATCTTTGCCGAGGGAGTAAATCTGCACTATTACTGCTCAATGATCTTCATAAACCTAGAAAAGAGCGATTCTGTAACACATGTATAGGATTTATTCTGGAATATATCCTATTCAGGAAAATAACCTAAATGTAGTAAAAATAGATCTAGAAAATAATTTTCATGCTCTCGCTGAAAAATCAATTAAATTGTTGAACGTATATCCGCTCTTACCTCGTTCCATCAGCTCTCCGTACATAAATTGTTCCAATTTCTGTAGTTTTGTTGGTCTTATGTGTTCTTTCTTTTCTATGGCCCCCGCATGTTATAATGATTAATCATTGCCGTTTTCTCATTCGTTCCTGATATATACCTTTCAGTCATGCACCCACAATAGAACAACCCTCCACTTTCCCGTTTTCTTTAGCGCTCTCCAACTTTTGGCTCATCTCCATCCTCCAACTACCTCGCCTCTCAAATGTTTGATCTCCCCTTCTTCATCAACTCTTTCCCTCTTCCGTTTTCCTGCCTTTGATGCCCACATTTCTGCTCTCTACACCTTTTCCGCCCGCTTCTTCTGACTTCTACATTCACTTTTAACCCTTCGCCTTCCTTCTCCGACCTTTGCTTTGTGCCATTTCACCTTTCTCCTTAGACTTGATTTCTACCCTCAAACTTCTCGATTCTATTTCTCACCTTCATTGGCTTTGACCCCCACCCCCACCTGACGTTTTTCAACCCCCATTGTATTCACCCACCCCTTTATTAACTAAATCGTCCGCTTTCTCGCACTCGCCTTCACACACACTCAACCCTCACACCCGCCTTCTCCAACCAGTTCCTCCCACCACCCTTCTCCAACCAGATTTCTCCCACCTGCCATCTCCCCACCCGCCTTCTCCACACGCCTTATCCAGCGTTTTCCCACCCTTACTCCCACTTCCTTGTCCACCCACCATTTTTCACCCGCTGTGGTTCATCCGCCTTCTCCACCCGGCCTTTCCGCCCAAGTTTCTCCTCTCGAATCGCTCTCGCCTTAAACCCCTCCTGACCCTCATTTTCGTGCGTTTTTTATTAGGCGGCGACGGGTGGGCGTGGCGGCGCCCTAATGCGCGTGAGATCGGATGTCGGCGCGCGCCGCCTCGCCCGCCCTCGCCCGCCCTCGCCCGCCCTCGCCCGCCTCGCGCCGCCTCGCGCGCCCTCGCCCGCCCTCGCCCGCCCTCGCCCGCCCTCGCCCGCCCTCGCCCGCCCTCGCCCGCCCTCGCCCGCCCTCGCCCGCCCTCGCCCGCCCTCGCCCGCCACGCCTCGCCCGCCCTCGCCCGCCCTCGCCCGCCCTCGCCCGCCCTCGCCCGCCCGCCCGCCCTCGCCCGCCCTCGCCCGCCCTCGCCCGCCCTCGCCCGCCCTCGCCCGCCCTCGCCCGCCCTCGCCCGCCCTCGCCCGCCCTCGCCCGCCCTCGCCGCCCTCGCCCGCCCTCGCCCGCCCTCGCCCGCCCTCGCCCGCCCTCGCCCGCCCTCGCCCGCCCTCGCCCGCCCTCGCCCGCCCTCGCCCGCCCTCGCCCGCCCTCGCCCGCCCTCGCCCGCCCTCGCCCGCCCTCGCCCGCCCTCGCCCGCCCTCGCCCGCCCTCGCCCGCCCTCGCCCGCCCTCGCCCGCCCTCGCCCCGCCCTCGCCCGCCCTCGCCCCCTCGCCCGCCCTCGCCCGCCCTCGCCCGCCCTCGCCCGCCCTCGCCCGCCCTCGCCCGCCCTCGCGCCCTCGCCCGCCCTCGCCCGCCCTCGCCCGCCCTCGCCAGCCCTCGCCAGCCCTCGCGCGCTCTCCAGTCGCAGCGGCCGCGGAGAGGGCGGGCGGCGCGCAACGCTCCCAGTAATCGCTGCCTCGTAAACCTCCGGTTCCGCGCTCTTAGCGCCTGCCCGCCCCAGCAGTTCGTGCCCGAAACGCTGCCTGCGCTTCGCTGATGACTCACTCACTCGCGTCGCTTTGCGTCGCTTTGCGTTACGTTGCGTTCCTTACCATTTGTTTGCCTCACAGTTCTCTCTCTCTCCACAACATTGCATTCGCACAGAATTTTAATATCAGTTTTTATTTTTTATTTAAGTTTTATTTTTTGCCTATTGTGTATTTTTGTTCTTGAATTACGAGTAAAATATAGAAACGAGCGGTTTGGAAAGCAGTTCATAAACGATAAAGTTTGCTCGTATATAACAGAAATGATCTGCATTGGCAAATGAGCTGTGGATATAATTTTGATAGTTCTGGCGATGAAATTACTACACCACCTGTTTCTATCGCATCCACCTCAATAAGGTTCAAAGAAATAAAATTGTTATACTAGTTCTCTAACAAATGTGCATATATCTTCTTTTGTTAAGAATTAATATTGAATTTCATTTGTATAATTTTGTCTGATTTTGTATGTGGTATATTTCAGGTAATCTTAACGCTCACGAATTACGGAAAAATATTAATAAAGAATTTTCAAATGTTAAATTTTCACAGTGTAGATAAACCGCTCCTTAATCTGATTTCTTTTACATTGTTTCATCACTCATTGTGCTTCATCACAAGGGCTATGCTTCCGTCGTATTTTGTTTGTTTTTGTTACTAGAATTTTGGGGATTGTTTATATAATTATTTGTTGATCCTAGTGGTTGAAAATGTAATATATGTACTCGAATGATGCAGAATTAATTACCAAACTATTAAATGTTTTGCCTTCCATTTTAATTTTAATAGCTCAAAACTGTGTAAGACATAGTAATTAAACTTGATGCTATAATAAGATCGTACACTTAAGAATTATTTTTGAGTATACTGTCCTCTTGCTGAATATTACGGATGGCTTATTGCCTATAAAATTGAATGTTTATGTCCAAGACAATTGTCTGTCTCCCAAATCAAGAGTTTCTTATGATCTTAGACCAGGTGTACCAACCTGAGCAAAAATACGTCGTATCAAAGAAAAAAATATTGTTTTTGACTTCATGGGAATTTATCTTGGAGCCAAAATCCTAATTTATTTCAGCAAAGTTTCATTTTGAAATATGAAAGTTAAACATTCATTTTTGTTATTACTTTTCTGACATTCCTGTGCTTTAATGTAATGTCATTAAGCTTTGATGCTGCGTAACCTGGAATGACAAACAACACGATAGTAACAATAAGCAGTTAACATATTCGATTCGACATCCAAATATCAGCAACACTAATGACAAATTTGATCCTTCTGTACATAACTAATAATTTCTTCATTATCTGTATCTTAACAATTTAGTAAATATAAAATAGCACAATAATGTCGTATCCACTTAGGCTGACATGAAGTCTTTCGGGGTGACTTTTTATTAACTTGGGGTCTTTCAGAGTGACTTTTTTATTATTGGTTTTCGATAGGGCGCTCCGGAATTGCGCCTTAAAACATTTATCAAAGTTTGTTGAATTAATATAAATGTTGGCGACAGGCATAGTTAACAATTTCTAATTACCCTAAATGATCTCGCTCCGTATAGAAGGAACTCTTTTGCAAATAAAACTGGTATGCTACAAATATGTATAATAGTCCTGTCATCAAAATGAACAACCCTCGCATCTACTGAAGTGAGGACTTACGAAAACCTGCGTGGATAATATCGCTATCAAAGACGAGCTTCTTTTTCTTCTCAGGAGGTAAATCCTTCCCACACCACGCACATTTTTGAAAAATGTCTATTACCTTACAGCTTATGATATTATTACAATGAACTAACATTTAGTGTTTTTTTCTCAAATAATGGTTATTTTATAGATTTAATTATTGCAATAAAATATTCATAGATTAAGAGTCAGAACTGAAACTTAAACATATACGAGTAAATGCAGTGGCATAGTAACATTTTGAAGGGAGGTCCTAGGTTTGAGTCCTGACGGCGGCAGGATTTTCGACACTAAATTTTCAGCTAGGTCGAATTCACTTGCTGTCTGGAGGAGAATTCTAGCGGCCGGCTGCTCTGATCGGTAGTTTTCCGTGGTTTCTCCGATCAACACCAGGCGAATGCCGGAGCAGTACCCTACCAAACGGGCCACGGACCGCGCGCGATCTGTCCTTCCTCTTCCTTGTCCTATCCTCTCCCCTTACACACACACACACTTGCACTAACATGCACTACACAGCCACATATTCCGGGAGACGGGTCGGGAGCTTAGAGCTTGTCCCGACTGGGGCGGTGCCCCGCTGGTGGGAGAGTCCTGGATAGGGGGAAACCCCATTAGCTGACGGTAGGTCGGTGCCGGATCTCGCCATCCAGCAAGGTGCATAGATCACCGCCACCTCCCGAGAAAAAAAAACATGCTCTACACTAAGGGCACTAATGGCCGAAGCAGTTGACGCGCCCGGAAACACGAAAAAATCAATCAATCAATCAATCAACTTTTCAAAGTTCACTGATGAGTTCTCAGTGTTTGCAGCATCAATACTATTATGCAGTAGAAAAAAGTCGTGACAAAGACGGTTCTTCTCGCCAGCGACCAATGCCCAATCTAAGGTGAACATGCATGGTGACCATCCGTTATCCCACCAATCAGGCCAAACGTGTCGCATCCTTCGCCTGTGTCCAGAGGAATGTTTAAACGAGTTTGAACAAGAGGTAGCGCAAAAATATAACGGGAGAGTTCGTTAATGTAGCAGAAAGAAAGGAAATCGGCATAATGCATTGCAAGGGTCTTTTGGAAGCGAATCGTCGACCGGACAAGACGTATGGCTAGATCGTACTACGAGAGAGTTCCCAATTTCAAAATTCAAAATGGTGGACCCTCTCATACCGGGTTAATATACGGATCACGGGTTAATATTGTTATCACTCCAAAAATGTATATCAGTAATTTTCCTATTAAAAGTAATTATAAGAAAGAGAAATCAAACAAATATGCATAGAAAATAATTTCCTGTGGCGTAGAAGGCAATTTCGGGATATCTAGTGTTAAATCTTATTATGTAGCATTATAGTAAAGAGATTATGAAACAAAATGGTGCAGATATGTCCTATTCTGATTATGGGCATGCTACTGGATAAATAAAAAAATGATTGAGGCAGGAATACGCACGACAAAAAAATAGTCCACAATACACGTGAGTAACATTATTACGCTCTAAACGTTGGAATTCAGCCGCATTATACATAAAATTATTTGACACTTTTTCTTAAAAATATACCTAACTTGTAGTCAAAAGTGTCTTCTATTCGGAAATACAAAAAAGAATCCACAAAAAATTTAAACACTTTTATTTTAATTTCACAAATATCGTTGGCAACAATCAATAAATTCGGGTGTTTCGAGCAACGAGACTGTGAGGAAGACAAAAATGATTGAAATAGCTTTCTGGAACTGAAGTAGTGTGCTCCGATGTCTTCCGTAGGAGAGTTGCTAAGTGAGAATTCCGAACGCGCATTTTGAATTTTGCCATTGCGGAGGCCGCTTGCCAGGTTTTAGGCCCGATTCAACCAGCTTAAGTAGTGTGTTCCAATGTGTTACGGACGAGATTTGCTAAGTGAGAATTCCGAATGCGCATTTTGAATTTTGCCTTTTTGGCCTGGTTCTAGGCCCGATTCAACCAGTGTGCACCGTGTGGATTTGAGCAGCGCGCGCTCGGCGCTGGGCTTGGCGCGCGGGAGACCGCTTGCGAGGAAGGGCGTTCCTCTCGTCTCGTTGAAATGAACGAAATGAACGAAATGAACGAAATGAACGAAATGAACGAAATGAACGAAATGAACGAAATGAACGAAATGAACGAAATGAACGAAATGAACGAAATGAAGGTATTTCTTAGGCGACGAAGCAGGCAACTTGAATTAAGATCAGAGGCTTCATTTAGGCTTGAGGATCTTTTACATGCAGTAAATCTACTAACATGAGACAGCCGGCTTTACTTCCCCTCCGAAGGAAGGCGTACGAAGGATTTTTTGCCCTTGCTAAGCTAATTAGAGAGACCAATGACAGCTGGAGAAGAAAATAGAGCACAATTTGTTTATATACTTCATGAAGCTTAATATAGTTTCTTCCCTTTTTAAAATATTCGTGGATTTTATATTTATTATAATTATAATGAGGGAAGTTTCTCTTTCAGTATATTCCTTTCAGAATGAGATGTCAGGATGAGTGTTCAGGCTCAGATGTTAAATTCAAGATATGTCTCTCGGAGAGGGAGGGGAGATTGGTGGAGAAGGGAGTGAGAAATGGGAAGAGGGAGGGAGACCGAGAATAACAGGGCAAGAGGTGGGACGGTGCGGACTTGAACGATTGAGAACCATGGTGACGGGCGGCGGAGACGGCCGTTATGGTGTGTGACGACGTGCATGATGATCTCATTGCGGCCATATGACGATAGCGACGGATCGGACGGAGTGGAGATCGGTGGTAGGCGCAGGACGTGGCGGAGTACAATTGACGGAGGTGATCAGGGCGACGGGGCCGGAGAGATGGGGAGTCGAAGAGGGGCGGGGACGTTGGTGGCTATGGGGCGGCGACGGTGAGGAGAGCGACGTCTTGTGGTGGTGAAACAGGGTGAAGACGTAGAGTTGCCGAAGGAGGCGTTGGCGGAGGCTGAGGCGTGTCGGCGAAGGTTGGTAGTGGCAATGGAGCCTCACGAACGGAATTGAAGTGCGCAGTAGGGACCGCGAAGGACCAACGCACACACAGTACAGCGAAGTAGCCTTGGGTTCTAGATAAAAGGAACACAGAAGGGGAAATGAAGCGGCCACTTCATGGACAAGTGGAACATAAAGCCTGATTCCATTGGAGTTCAAATTTAGATCACAAGTAACGAAGCAATGTATAGTGCGCCAAGAAAGTCTCTCCGCACTGGACCGAATTAGGGTCTCCTATTAAAAATTGCATTTATGTTGATAGCAAACAGATCGCTGGAAAATAAAGTGAAAGGGACAACCCTTCCAGCATCTGTTATGATCGTGCTGAGTGCGGTGTTTACGTTGTTTTTGTTATACACTAATACTAACATAATTTTTTATTTCAAGCACTAAGTTTCTACTGCGGCGAGACTTTCGTGGCACACTGTATAATAGACTCATGGACGACTCAAATCTACAGTTTATTACATACCTAACCTGAAATCTATTAACTAATAATAATTCATGAACAGTGCAAATGCATTCATGCGTATTATAATAAAGCAATGTAAATAAACAATAAGGATCCTAACAAATAAAATCGTTATTATAATATTTGTAATTTTGTGCGTGGAAAAATTGTACGGCTTCCTGTAAACAGATATTTGCTCCTTGCCTCTTTCTGGATTCGAACTATTGCCCAAGGCATTTTCTACTTCGTACTTCTTCCGTACTTTTTGTTTATATTCCCTGAGTTTGTGTAGACCCGGCTGTAAGAGATCGCTAGAGAGAACTGACGACGCACAGCGACTGTTTCCAATTGTTTAGCAAATACCTGATGTTCCGTGAAAAACGAAATTATAAATTAGGGGTTTCATAACAAAAGTCCTAAACGATGAAACAGTAACTCCTTACGTAAAACCGGATTCGGTGGCTCAGAGCATCAGCAGGTGCCACTGCAATGCCACTGACCGGGAGATCCTAGGATTGGAGCGCAGGATATTCGACACTAGCTTCATAGCTAGTTCGAATTCAGCCTCTGTCTGGAGAAGACTTCTAGCAGGGGACTGCTCTGATTGGTAGTTTTACGTGGTGTCTCCGATCAACACCAGGTGGATACTGAAATAAACTGACTGATTTAAAAAGAAATCGAGCCCAGTTAGTGCGCCATTTTGAAATAAACTTAATGATTTACTCAAACAAACTCGGTCGAGGAATCTGAAAAGCAAATATCTATCTATCTTGCTACTTTATTGCTAGAATTGGCTCAATGAAAAATCATATATTCATTTCACGAAAACATGGAAATTTATTAACAATTTAAAACAATTTTGGTATTGTATAACTTTTCCCAATATAAAATTAAATGTTTGTCATGACCGTTCCAACCTTATGTCTTCGCGCGCTTTTTCGGGCATCTTTATCCATCTCCGACGCCGCTGTCCTCAGGTCCAGACACCATCTTCTCTCTTCTTTTCTCGGAAGCTCACTTCAATCACCGTTCATCAGATCAACAAACTATTTGCTGCTAACATTCCAGTCCAATCACTGACAACTTCGCCCAAGCCCTCAATGCCCCTCCAACTCGTTCACATGAAATATTTTAAGCTCCACTGTCACACTTAGAGTTCCAATTTTGATGTTTTCTCAACATCCATTCCCTAGTAGATGCTTACAAGTCCCCAAAGAAAAAAATCTCCTAACATTAATTGGAGCACGATCCGTTCATGAGCACGGCATCAGTCAGAATGAATGTCTCTCGTATTCTTTCAGCCCTGCAAAACTCGGTTCATAAATTCGATTGTTTATTTGCAGATAACATTTGATGTACTTTCGTACCTAGCCAATCTCTAAATTTCTTGCAAAACGAACTAGCCGTCTTCACGACTGTCACTGCTTTTTCGGCCAATCCCAGAATTCTATATAGAATTAGCCAGCCGTCTCCGCGATTGTCACTCCATGAATATGTTGACCTTGACGACGGCTCGCTTACCGTTGCTATGCTAGCATATTCACATAATTTATCCCCTTTAATTGACGCCATTTAAAATAAATATTGTACAATATTCAGTGATGATTGCGCGTCACAATACCGGAAAAGTACCCTGCCGTTAGGCCCCAGAGAGTGCACGAATTTTCCTTCTTTTTCTCCTATCCTCACCCCTTCCTTACACACACACTTACACTTACATGAACAGCGGAGATATGGAGATATGGTCCCGGCAGGGGCGGTGCCCCGTTTGTGGGAGATATACCTGGTTTGAAAAACTCCACTAATGAACGTGCAGGTTGGCACCGGATTCACCATCTAGCGGAGGAAGATCATCGCCATATCCCGCGATAAAAAAACATGTACGACACTTACGGGACTAATGACCTTAGCTGTTGGCGCGCCCGAAATCGTCAACCAACGAAAGAAAACTCATCAATCAATAAATCAACCACGTCTTACCTAAACATCTTTGTTTAGGATAGAGGAAAAAACAATTGTGGTCCGTCGTTGAGCCTCCCGCCCCTGCTCCATTGGTTTGCGATTGTTAGTTAGTTAATGCCTTATTTTACGTGGCGAGACTCGGGCCATCAGGCCCGCTCTTCCGTCTAACCACGCAAATTTCGCTACGCTCCTTTCACCACCTAGCGGAGAAAGGAGGTATTATCTTGGGCGACGAAACAGGCGGTTCTCAATTTTGCTCAGAGGCTTCTTTTAGGCTTGAGGATATTTTACATGCAGTAAATCTACTAACATGGGACAGCCGGCTTTACTTCCCCTCCGAAGGAAGGCGTACGAAGGATTTTTTTCGCCCTTAAAAATCCACGGCTTCCATCGGTATTGAACCCGTAAACACGGGTACAACAGTCCAGTACGCTGACCGTTACACCACCGAATCTGCCAACTGTTGAACTCAATAGATCCCGGCCACTCTGGCGAGGCAACGACGACAGCGAGCGTCGCCAGTCGCTTACTGTGCTTCGCCGTCAGGGCGCGGCCGCCATCTTTCTCGATTTGCGCGTCGACAACTTCGTTACGCGGCCGCAGGTGCCTGCGCGGCGCGGGGACTGCCCCCCCTCCCCCCTCGAGACAAGGGGCGGGGCTGCGAGAGGGGGGGGCTGCAATTTTAATATTAAAGTAGCAGCGCCCAGCGCCGCTACTCACCCCGGCGCCGGCATGCCGTGGCGTCCTGGCCACCAAGTTCCCGTAGCGGCGATGGCGGAGAACGCGTAAGTTTCTTCGTCGCTGACGTCACCGGCTTCTCCGCTTCCGGTGCGCTCGCTAAATCCGTCGTCCCATCCCGCCGGCGACACCGCTGCTTCTGGCGAGGTGATGGATCCTATGAGCGAATCTGCGTGAGGAGCAGAGTCAACTAGTGGTATGCAGCAGCCCAAATGTGTGCTAAATCAACACAAAACGGTTTTCTAAAAGTAGCACGCACTCTGCTCAAGAACAGCGAATAAAGTACGCTCGTAAAACACTGAAATAAATTTAATATTTTAACAAAAATGGTCTTACCCAACACTGTAATAACATAGTAAATCAGTGGTGGCTGCTCTTTACTGGCTCTAGAGTAGCGCCCTCCCCAGAAAAACCAAATTCGGGAAAAGGTTAGAAAGAATTAAACTTGCAATAAACTGACTTGATTAATTTGTGTGTACCACCAACTCAATTTTTAAAGACGAAGGTTTAGTTTTAAGTGCCCGATTAAGTGAAAGATAAGTGTTTTTGAAATGAGTCATCTCGAGGATCATCGCGAGTCCGTCCGCAGCTAGAACATCAAGAGGCAGTAGAAGCTTGTGAAAGAATGAGGGAACTGGGAGTTGGGTGAGGGTAGCGTGCTGCTTTAAGCTTCTGTTCGCCAGAGTACATGTCTATTAACTAAGCTAAGAATACCAACTCTTTCTTCTGATTTCGTAAATTACTATTTGGTTTGCTGGAAATGTTTTTTTAAAAAAATATTATTTTCGCGTGAGCACTATTGTAACTTCCGTTAACAACGCAAAAGTTGTCTTAGACAAGCATTAAAATTCCGATGCGTGCAAATATACTGTAGGTTTCCTTGTTCAAGAAATATTTTGAAGAAGTAAAATGAATCTGATAGTTCGGGCATGCATTCCGTCACCCCTCCTAATTTGCAACCCACCGGCCGCTACTACAGTATAGTTTGATGATATACACAGTTCAACGTTCTTTACATATCAAGAATGTCCGTGAAGTTGTCATTCCGTAATGCAACAGGTGAATAGCAAATATTTAATAACGGTCGAGGTTTTCCTTGGAGTCTTTCCATTGTGTAACGTAACCAGTGACTCACTGAGTATTCAATCGCGCTAATAATTCAATCGGTACGCACAGTACAAAATAGACAGAATTACATAATCAAATATTTTCATTTCTGGTCAAAATCTAATTTGCGTCATTGTTTTTGAAATTTTTCCGAGTTCATGAGTAAATAACGAACCCACAAACAACTTTTTTCATTATTTTGTTCGTATTAAAATGAGTAAGAAAGATTCTTTTAACCAAACTCCAGATTCAAGTACCATATTTTATTAATTCGTTCAGACATTGCGCTGTATGGAAATTGCCAAGTTCAAACTGGATCTACGATTTATTTTTTAATGCACCGTATTCTCTCATAAGATGTTTTTAATCATTTCGTTTACAGTTTTTATGATGAGCATTTTAGAGTAATTATCAATTTAAAATTTATGAACTGTGCAAAATATCTAAACAAGATTTGCATAAAAACCGCTTAGATTCCGTTAATTTTGGTAAGAAAATGGTTATATCCTGATCAATGTGACACAATCACCAACTCATTAAAAGTTCAGAAATTTTAAAAATTAAAGACATTTTTTCTTACCTCACCCTCTTTGTTTGTTGATCAAGATTCACATTTGCAGATCCTGTTTCCCGTATAGTTTGCATTGAAACCCCGTAATATTACTTTGTAGCTGCGGAGTAGAGAGAAAGTTATGTAATGCTGCGGGAAGAAATGGCGAATTTTCGGCAAAAAACTCATATTACAGGGCCCTGGTAACGAAAAAATAGATAAATCCAGTTGCTAAATTTGGAACAAAATCCTATATCACGTGATGTAGCCAGAATTCATGTTTTGTGGATCCTTGGTACCGAAAACTCTATTGACGGCTAAACATCAGTCCGTTCGTCAGTTTGTCTGTCTGTTTGAACAACGGTAGTGACTAAAACTTTCATTCGATTTTCTCCGAAATTGATATTCCCCGCTCGCTCTGGTTGTTGTAGCGGCCCTTTCAAATAAGGTCAGTGCAAGTTGTGGAAAATTTTAGTACTTATTGCGTAATTTTGCTTGAAAATCCGCGCGAGAAAGGACGGGCTGTTTTAACTCCACTAGTTTTTATGATATAATTTAACATTTTTGTAGTTTGAATGAAGTCACAGCTATCAGTTTCCAAACACTACCGTGTATTTCACTCGTAAGTCTATCAAAATCGTAAGGACAGTTTGGCTTGCGAGTGTCGGCGCCGTTACCTTCATAGCTGTCAGTTCCTTCGCCGTCGCTTTTCTCTGTAGAAAAGTAATAGAAGCCCGGAAGCTCCTATGTCGACAGTTGGAGAAACGCCTTAGTAAATCACATTTTACGGTTCGGTTCGCAGACTTGGCTAAATCGATCTGCCATCAAAACGTTCCTCGAAATTGCGTTCGCGAGTTGCACGCTTCAAAACTACGTTAGTCGGTACATTGAATTAAGATTTCCGTTCTCGGGGAAATTTAATCAGTCACCTTCCGGACAAGTTTTTGATGCCAAAAAACATGGGAGAAAGTACAAAATATACAAAAGATAAAGAAAACTATCTGACTTCGAAAAAATGAAATTTTAGATACAACAAACATTTTTTTCTGGATATTCAATTTTCTTTAGCAGTAATAATCAAATGATAAACCGTTATTAGGCTGCACTTGTATTTTAGAACACAATATTTGTTTTGTGTATTTTACTTTGGCGCATTCTAGTTGTTCAAAAGTATTTTAGTGCCAGAACAGTTTAGTAGGCAAAGTTGTGTGATTACAAGTGCATGGCACAATTTAATTTCTGCCTGAGCATCAATCCAGTGAAAATCAAGCCCATAAAATCAGAAGTTAATTCAAATTAGCCAAAATTGTATGAAAATAAACTTTCGCTATCTTTCTCACAAAGTCAGTTTCTATCCACAAATTGCAACTCTAGAACTTAGCAAGTTTACAAAATTATATAAAACATTCTGTATGGCATCCATAAAAATTTAAAGATTAAGATCGTCGACTACAAAATTGCAATCATTGTAATTTGTTTTGTTTTGAAAGGTCGTCCACTTGGTGGGTTCTAGTAGAATCAAATGTAGAGAAGATACAAACAGTATATGTTATCCTCCTTTTCGTTTGTTAATTGAATTTTGAAGAACAAATTCTGTTGGCATTACTTCATACTTTAAAGGAGCAAAATTATTTTTGTTTAAAAATGTACAAATCATTACTGAATTGAATGAGCTGTACCGTTCAAGTCTTGAGATGGACGGATGGCTTCTCGAGATTTGGGGAAGATACATGTTGAGTTTCCGGATAAATCAATTAAGAGCAAACTCATAAAAACACAGTTTATTCACAATGTCAGTGAGTTACCCGGCAGACAGCTGGGGTCCGTGTACATTCAAGTTCGGCAGTGGCGCCGCTCCCACCATCAGAATCCATAAAATACTTAAGACTTCATCTGGACACAAAACTAACCTGGAAAATCCACATAGATATCAAAATTAAACAAGCAAGAAATAAATTATTCCAACGCCGACCACTAAACAACAAACACAAATCCCTGTCATACACGTATGCATGTCCCATATGGACAAACGCAGCCCCCAACAAATGACAATAAAATTCACGTAATGCAAAATAAATTTTTAAGACTAATCACAAATGCCCCCTGGTTCATAAGTAATAAACAATTTCATTCAGAATTAAACATCAATACAATAATAAACCAAATAGCACAAATATCACACAACTTCTACCAAAACCTAACGGACATACAGCAGCATCCCATTACAAACTATCAAGAGATACAACGCACACTTGAATAAAAAGTAGATTTCCTTTTCAAGCCTTCCTCAAAATTTTAGCCAACCATGATTCTTAACCCCGAGGTTTTCCCCTAGAGTATCCTCTCCAATGTATAGATTAAGTTAGCTTCGATATTTTCACTAGAATAAGTCTAAAAATACATCTGTAAAGCAATTGTACTGAACGATGTAAACCTTCCAAAATTAACAAATGTATAAAAAAAGTGCCGACCTGGATGGCCGAGGTGGCTAAGAGCGAGTACCGACTCAGCGCTTCGGTTCGAAGGGTCGCGGGTTCGAGTCCCGCCTTGGGCATGGCTGTTTGTCCCTTGATTTTGTGTGTGTTGTCGCGGAGGGCCTCGCGTTCTGCTGACCCCAGATCAGAGGAGCCCGCAAGTGTTTGTCTAGTGTATGGTCGAATATGCGTCCCTTCGGGACGTAAAGGGCAACCGGCTGTCGGCTGCATAAAAGCCCTAGGGAAAAAATAAAAAAATGTGGCGCCGCTAGGCCGTCGGCGCGGCCTGCAACCGTCGGGGGTGGGGGGTGGGTGGGGCGAATGCGGCCTGGGCCTCGCAGAAAGGCCGAATACAGATTCCTCCCGGCGGGCGAGCGCCGGGCCGGTGAGGCTGGGCGCGAGGTGGCGGGCCGGCAGCGGCCAAGGCGCAGGAGGCGCCGTGGGCGAGGCGGTCACGGGGAACCTGGCCTCCAGGCGGATTCCGGATTGGAAACCGCGCGGATAGCCGGCGCGTCTAGCGGTGTGAGGGAATCCGAATCCAATAGGCGCACTGGGGTACGAGCGGAGTCGAGCCACAATACAGATGAGAACCCGAAACACAAACCAGCCAGGGATCGTTATCCAAAATCGGGAATTCGAGAACCCCGAGCAGGTCTAGATACGAGAGAAAAAGTTCGGTTAACTCGAGTCTACCGCACTCGCTGCAAGACCGGTGAGGCAGGCTGTAACGTCGTGGGTAGGGATCTACTCCACAAGGAAACACACGAGTGGATATATACAATTTATTTACATTAATTTATGTACACTGTTTACAGACCTCACTCTAAGGTGTTCTCGGCTACCTGCCGCAGCCCCCTCTCCTAACACGCGCCTCGCGGCCGCGCCTGCGATCAGCCAACTCGGCCGATTCGCAACTTGGCACCTGGTGTGCCTCGGCAGACAATCTGCCCCGAAGTATCGGGCATACTTCACAGTGTTCAAGACTCGAACACCCACACGTGCCTACAGCACTTCCGCGCCATACTTGGCGGACAAGTTTTTGCGGATTTTGCCGCGGGGAAACCAGAATCGCTACCCAACCCAGGGCTTCTGCGACAGCCCTTTTATATGCTCGAGTCACATGACTTCCGCGTCATCTTCCCCCCCACGCACTCGTCTTGAGGCGTCTGCTTTCACCGTTGCAATTTGCACCCGGCACCTACAAGCCCTCTCCCCTTTTGGACTTTCCTTGAAGGGTTGGCCTTTGTTTGGAAGCCTATTTTTGGCTCCCTCATGCCCATACCTTGCGACTTGTCTCTCTGGAGCAGGGAGTCAAGTCTATGACGCTACAAGGCGAAGTCTGCTAGCTGCTCGGCGCCGGTGCTGCCCGCAGCCAATCGGCATCCCGGAATATTTTCCGAGGGGCGGAGTCGCCCAATATGCCATAACGCGCGCCACGTTCAATCCTGCGAGCGGGATACAACATCACAGTTCAATATTAATTAATTATAATTGAACGCCAAAATAAAATGAATGGTAGATGGCGAAACCATGCTTCCCCGAACATTCTTATCAATATTTTAGGATAGTTTGTATGTGAACATCATATGTATACATACTAAATATCTTCTCAAATGCGAAAGAGTTAAAACATCAGGACTCTAAGAAGGAAAACATTATTGTGGCTTTAAACTATGTTTAAGACTCATGGAAAGCATGTGTACGGCCCATTAATATATAAAAATACATCATTGATGAGTGTGTTGCGCAAGCAACAAAGTTTTCCTTTTCCTGTATATTACCTTTAGTAAATTCCTATATCATGTCCTGGAATAGAATACCTCAAAATCTTCGGTCACTGATTTCCATCTCCAATATATATATATATGTGAACAAAAAAACCGCTGATTCTTCGGATCAATAACTTGGAGACTATTTCGTCAAAAAAGGAGACCCGATTTTTTATCAAAAATTGGCTGTAAACTCTAAAATAATTTCGTAATTACAATTCCCGTTTCAGTTTCGTATAGCATTTGCGACGGTCACAAAAAAAACACCATTGTTTTATGAGAAAGAGGAAGAGAAGGGCACGTACAAGCGTTTCGGAAAACAAACAACGAAACCAGTAATTGAAATCGATGGTTTTGAACATTAGCATTGCTACCAAACCACACGTTTGCGTTGTGAAATAGTTTCTACCTCGTTTTGTTTGTTATAACGTTTACTACTTGTAGATTTGTGTACACATAAACAGAAAATAGCGTATAATGAATGCAGTAAAGAATTTGTGTGTGTTTTTGAAAGCAGTTTTGCTTAATATACCCCAGCAATACCCTTCACATTCTGCCACGGAGTTTCTCTAGCGCACAAAGTGCGGGCAGCGTTACTTGGGCGTGGCGGGACTCGTGCCCTCGGCGCCGACGTGCGGCTCCAACGCGGCGGAGGCGGCGACCGTGAACGCTTGGCGCTGCAACTCGCGTCTCGCCCCCTCCCCCGCCCTGCGCCGTCGCCCACGCCGCCGCCCCCTGCAGCTCCAGGCTTCGTGGACCGCGGGCGAGAGCGACGGGCAGGACGACGCGGGGAGATGATGCAGGGCGGCGGGGTTGTGTGGTGGGAGGCGGAACGGGGCACCTCCCCGTTGCGTGGAGGTGAACGGAGAGGTGATCGGAGAGGTGATCGGGGAGGTGATCGGGGAGGTGATCGGGGAGGTGATCGGGGAGGTGATCGGGGAGGTGATCGGGGATGTGATCGGGGATGTGATCGGGGATGTGATCGGGGATGTGATCGGAGGTGATCGGAGAGGTGATCGGAGAGGTGATCGGAGAGGTGATCGGGGGTGATCAGGCGTGGGCGAGCAGGGGTGAGCGGGCGGGGCGGGAGACGGCGGGCGGCGGGGCGGCAGGGCGGCGGGGCGGCGGCGGGGCGGCGAGGGCGGCGGGACGGCGGGGCGGCGGGGCGAGGGGCGCGGCGGCGGCGGGGCGGCGGGGGGCGGGGCGGGGGAGGGCGGGGCGGCGGGGCGGGGGGCGGCGGGGCGGCGGGCGGCGGCGCGGGGCGGGGCGGCGGGGCGGCGGGGCGGCGGGCGCGGCGGGGCGGCGGGGCGGCGGGGCGGCGAGGCGGCGGGACGGCGGGGCGGCGGGGCGGCGCGGCGGGGCGGCGGGGCGGCGGGGCGGCGGGGCGGCGGTGCGAGCTTCGCGAAGGAACTTTTCACGATTCAATTACAGCTGCGAGAGCTTGTCATGTACGAAATGTGGGTGGAGCCCGACCCATCGGAACGGTGCAATTCGTAGTGTGGAGGTCAACGCATCAGTTGGGTGGGGGTTCCAGGTTCTTCGTGAAGGAATTTTGTGAAGAATTGAGCGGTCTTGCGAAATGAGCCTTTGGAGTTTTTTTCTATTTCAATATTTCTCGTTTCTCTTCCCACAATCATTCATTCTATAGTTATCATTAGCTCATTGAGCATATGATACGGCTCACATAAACGGATATAAACTCTTAACGTACATATAAATAAGCCCATCAGATTATCTTCACAAATCCACTGGGACCAACTTGTGTGTTTCTACGGCACAGAGCTTCTGATTTTGAAACTGAAGTCGAAATAGCTCGCTGATTCACTAACTAGAGGGTTAACTAGAGTTCAAGAGATTAGTGGTGTGGGACTTCCGATTTAGGAAATTAGGGGTGCTTACAAATATCGGGTGGTGATTGTAATAAGCTGATGGGAATTAATTGACAGTTAAAATGTAAAATTACCTAAGTGGTGATCTACTGTTCGACTTAGAAAACAGTTGGAGTTCATATATCAAGAAGTGTAATATGTTTTGTTATAAATTCATCATTTTCCTTATGATGCATTTGGGGAAAAAACACTTATTTATGAATATCCCTGTTGTGAACATTTAAATACAGCAGGCTCTTGTGAACTGTGAGCATTTTCTGTTTATGTTGTTTATGCTTTTATTATATGAGAATGGACCTTAAAATCTCCAATCGTTTGAAAACGATGGGTGGAAAACACGCAACTTTTGCCTCTAGAGTTCGCCTCCTGGCGGAGCGTTTGTTCGACCACGCTACTTAGCCGGTGTCGAAATATCCCACCAATTTGATAAGAACGTAGAACGACTCGTTGTGAAACATACTAGCTGCGTACACACCTAACTACCACGAACCACGTCCTTTGCTGTGCAAGTAACACGCAAAGTATTTATTACATTTTCGAAATCACGTCTTTCAATATGGAATAGGTGTTCGCACGATTGAATTTGATTCGTTCATAATATTACTACAATATTTCATAAAGAATTATGGACAATTATGGAATGCTATCAACGTCTCACAAAATATTTGAATGTTTAAGCCTCCAAAATCTAAGAATCTCACGTGGCATCAAAAACGAAATTTATGAAATATTTAATTCAATTGAAGATTGTATGTCAATTGTTAATTACATTAATATTGCTGTTCTAGATAATATGATCTGAATTATTGTAAATTTACTCTACTCCTGTACTGTATTGTTCTGTTCTGGAGTGTCTTTCTGTTAGTGTATTTGTGCTTATTTCAATTTATAAAATGTTTCTCTTGTATAAATCAATAATGGTTGCTATTAACCTTAGACGTTTTTAAAGCGACCTAAAATAACTAGTCGTGCTACAGAATGGCACAGACTTTCTCCTATTATTTTTTTTTGGTCTCAGCCAGTTATTCGAACTTGCCATACCCTCTTGCCAGCAGCCTATTCCTAACCCAAATTACTTTCCTTTTTACATTTTCTCAATTTTTTCGGCTTCCTAACGGTAGAACCAAAATATCAACTTACGAATATAAAAAAAAGTAAAAAGTCCTAAATTGCAATGATCATTGAAAAAATTGGAGCCGTTTTTAAGAAAATGGCGTTCAAGCATTACTGAAAATGCGAAATTTGGATCTCTTTTTCACAGAAAATTATTGAGTTTTCGAAAAACCTCTTTTAAAGTCATTTGAAACACTTCCACTCACAAATGTAATAGTGTTTACAAATCACCGGAAATATGCATCTTAACGGCGTGAGAAATATTTAAATAAACACTTTTGAGTAATTTTTGAAAAAACAAAAGTATTCCCAGAAATTAACTTTATATAATATTAAAAAGTGTAATCAGCACTACCTGTTTGAAAAGTTTGAAGAAAAAATTGGAACCACTTTTGAGAAAATGACGTTTGAGCGTTTCTCAAAATGTGGAATTTTGAGCTCAGTTTAACAGAAAACTGTTGAGTTTTCGAGAAACTATGTAACATTATTTAAAGCACATGAACTCTTAAATATAATGTCAAAAAATCAGAACTAATGTAAATATTGTCGATGATATAGACAAGTAAAAAAATACATTTACGTAATTTTTGAAAAAATCAAAAGGTTCAGCGAAATAATGTTTATGTCATCTCGCATTTAGCACTATCCCTGCCAAAAGTTTATAGAAGAACTTTGGAGCAGTTTTTGAAAAAATCTTGATTTTGGTTTTTCTTTTAAATTGCACATATTATTATTATTATTTTTATTATTATTATTATTATGATGATTATTATTATTTATTGAAACTTTATAACATGCTTTACCTATTACAGTTGCCGACAGTAGGTGTGGCCATTTACATAGTGAAACTAACAATTTTTGGTTACACTGGTCGGTAGACAATGTCATTTAAGGAATAGCAGTCTCTTGTTTTCATGATAAAAGTTTTGTAAACAAAAGTCTATCTAGTAATTCTTATAAACAAGAAAACTCTTTAGACTTCATAAATATTACAAAAAGAATTTAAATACTTTAATTATATTACAAAGGAATATGAGAAAGACATGTTGGCCACAGCTCAACATTTACAAGCTCTTTATAAATCTGTTTCATGACACATACTAGCAATGTCTGATTCAGCACACCAAAAGATGTTCTTAAAATGACATGTTTGTGAAGCTTTGAGTACATTCCAGAAAGAACTTTCTTTTGGACATATTTGCAGCAAAACTTTTCTCAGATAAAAAAAAATTCAATTCTCAATTACAAATCATTTACCAATCTTACTACCAATCTTCAACAAAAGCATTAGTACATAAATTGAAGAATTTATCAATATACACTATTATGGCAAGTTTTCAGTAGAGAGTTATTGTGGAAAACTTTCACACGGCTTCTAAATGCTACATTACCACTCATTGTATTTACCTTACAGCAATTCACAAACTTCCATAAACTCGATCATAAATTGCACATATTTCATAAATTGCACATGTTTCACGCAGTATTCCGCGAAAACTACTAAAAGTTTCAAAAGAAATGTGCATTACCTTAATGATAGATGTAAATATGGAGAACAAATTTTACTTAAAAGAAAAATCTCGCGCTTCAATTTCGTAGTTGTAGAAAGACGCTGAAAAAATTCAAACTTTTGCAATTATAGAAAATTCAGATTTAACAGTGAAATACGGACCTAAGCCACATTTATAAGTGTATTTTACTTTATTCTTACAAGAAAATTACATCACGTGTTAGAGGATTTTTTTTTTGATTTAGCAACTGAATTTATCCACGTTTTCGTCATCAAGGCCCGGTAATGGATTTTTTTGCCGAAAATTCGCCGTTTTTTCATGCAGCATTACATAACTTTCTCTATACTACATATATTACTCCGTATACGTCTACGACAAAGTAAAAGAAATTGGAGCACTGTTTTGAATACATATCAATTACATTTTATAAATATCTTTTACACATTAAAGTTTCTAAAATAGTGCGTGTGAATCATACAGTCTTTTTACTTTTCCTTCCTACTAGACTACAGTAAACGGAGTAAAAGTATTGGAATCGACTCTACAATATGATACTTAAACATCGGTCGTAAAATCCTTGTTTACTGATCTTTTCAGCAGTAACTTCGCACACACGTGAATGTTAAGGTTTATAGCACTGTCTTACATATGGGGAAGGTTGGTGCAGGTAGAGAGGAGATGCATGCAATTTTTTACACGAAAAATTGATTTGTATGTAAGTGGATGGATGTGACACGCGGAAGTCTGTCAGATTAGAAGCTGTTAAGCTAAAACTTGGTAAATACGTCCGGAGTAAGATGTAGTTATGGCGTTCTGGAAGTCATAGTAAGATATTTTAAATTTTTGGGGTACTTTACATGAACCAACCATGATATTCATCATATTCAACATTTTCTCGAAAACGGCCTAAAAAGTTGTTCTTAAAATGTTTTGCTCATACAGAAGTGCATTTATATGTATGATATAGTTCTGATTTTCATTAAAACCTCTGACTAAATGTCAGAATGTAAATTGCAGAAATCTGTATTCTTCAAACACTGGGGATTTTAATTTGCAGAGAAGTTTGAGCTTTACACGCAACCAAATTTGTTTGATTCTTGCTTTAAATGAACAGTAATGGGCTCGAGATATTTTACCACTTGCTATGATTAACAGGTTTTATAACATAAAAACTATGTTTTAATGAACTCTGAAAATTAAGTTCATCAGACGTTATTTGTCCATTATTTCATTGTGTGATTTGTAATCGATCTGTGGAATGCAATTCACATATCCTCTTTGAGAAAACATGTAAGTGTACGGTAATTGTTAGAAAAGCTAATATAGCGAGTTTCTTAAGTTCAATGAGTCTTTTAAATACGAAGATTTGCGAGTGTATTCAAACGGAATGTCCAGTAATCGTCTGACAAATGTGTCATATCACAACAAAATTTCAGTAGTTTTAATTATGTGGTGCGTTACATGTTTAAGATAAAGTTACAGCAGGATTTCTATGGCATATATCCCTACAGCGTACGCGTACAGATAATGATAATAAGAAAGTGTCGTTTACATTTTCAGAAAGATGTTGAACTCTTTGTTGAAAGTGAATAACGGTTGTATTTCTCCAGAATGAGTAAGCCTCCCTTATATCGTTAGTCTTCAAAACTTAGTACTGGATGACATCAAACCATGTTTTGGAAGTTTTCTATTTTTCGTATAGAGAATATGAAGAAGTTTTCTAGCTATACTATAGGAACATTCCACACATTTTTAATTTTCGGCACGCATCCTTGCTGCTTAAACATTATAAGATATGTTCGAATGTTCCAAGCCATCCTACAACCATATTGATTCTTGTGTCTTGGAAGTTTTCGTAAAAATTCCTTCAATTGTACATCTTTGAAATGATGCCATGCACGTTTTTAAACATCAGAGTTATTATTGAATAATAACAGTAATAGGAAAAGTTTGGTAAGAGGTGAAGGTTTGGAACGACCCACATTCACATTGATTCAGATAACAAAATCTTCATATACTACGTCTTACTTTAAAACTTCTTATATGAATTTTCCTCTAGTGAATTTATTGGTACAACATTATTTTGATACTTTCAACACCAAAAGCGTAACGAAATAAAAATAACCGTTTATAAAACAATTTTAGTAGCAAGGTAGCTTGATGTTAAACAACGCGAGGGGAAATTAATATCGAAGTGTCAACGGTTATTTACTCAAAGCGAAACAAATGCATAACTATTAAAATGTATACGCTGACTCAAAAACGTGTTGTGTTTTCCCGCCACCACAGAGCCGAATAAGCCTCGAACTCCCTACATTTTTACATGCTGTGGGCAAAAATGTTCCGCTGCAGAAATGTAGCGAGATTTTATCAAGTGCCTTGGGAATTCATTACAGCTCTAGATACCGGGGTAATGCAATTAGCCCGCAATAAGTAACAAAAGGCGACGCGCGTGCTCGGAGTGTGAAAGCGTCGAGGATCCATTCTCAGAAGTCTGTAAGGCAGTCGGCGATGTCGGGCGCTCACTTCTTTTTGTTTTCTTCTTCATTTTTCCCACTTTCCTTTCCTTTCTTTTCGTTTCTTCTTCCTTTTTCTCACTTTTCTCCATTTATTCCCACCGGCAGCGGTAGCTCAGGGCATCAACTGATGTCACTGCAGTGCCTCTGACCGGGATGTCCTAGGTTCGATTCCTGACGGCGGCAGGATTTTCGTCACTAGCTTTTCAGCTAGGTCGAATTCAGTCGCTGTCTGGAGGAGAATTCTAGCGGCCGGCTGCTCCGATCGGTAGTTTTCCGTGGTTTCTTCGATCAACACCAGGCGAATGCCGGAGCAGTACCCTACCAAACGGGCCACGGACCACGCGCGATCTGTCCTTCCTCTTCCTTGTCCTATCCTCTCCTCTTACACACACACTTACACTAACATTCACCACACTATCACATATTCCGGGACACCGGTCGGGAGTTTAGAGCTTGTCCCGTCTGGGGCGGTGCCCCGTTGGTGGGAGAGTCCTGGTTGAGGGAAAGCCCACTAGCCGGCGGTAGGCCGGTGCCGGATCTCGCCATCCAGCGGGGGAAGATCACCGCCATCTTCCGAGAAAAAAACATGCACTACACTAACGGGACTAATGACCGAAGCAGTTGACGTGCCCGGAAACACGAAAAAATCAATCAATCAATCCATCCATTTATTCCCTTTCCTTTTTTCTGTTTCTTCTATATCATGAGATCAGAATTGGTTAGCACTAGTTACCGTATGTAGGTATTTACTTTGGCGCAATAGCCTCTGACGAAGGCTGGGCGTATCCCGAATTTTCGGCCATGGTTTACGGGGTACGTGTGGTTAGCACGTAGATATCCCTACGTCACGTTCTGATCTTCTCAACCCGAGAAGTGGGTTTTCTCATCGTCACGCAGCAATATATACTGGGATATTGCAAGGAAAACGCACACTATAATTGTCCCTGACGAGAAATCGAACCCGAGGTCGCGTCATGGAAAGCGAGTACACTGACCAATGAGAGATCTGCGAGGACAGTACTGGTTAATAGTGTTTTAAAATTTATTTTTCACAATTCCGATTTATTTTTGACAAGATTAATTGTATCAATGGAAACTACATTTCTGAGGTACTATATTATAAGGCAACCACAATTTCAAAGTTCACGAACACGCATTTATGATACTGGCACGTGAGAATGCAACACATTTCGGACACACGTTCTTTGGAAGTATGATGTTGAAACATATTTTTATTTTTATTTATATTCTATTCTGGTGTATTTTCAGAATGCCAGTTGATCATATTCTGCGAATGTGTTTAGACTTTCTCTTGAATACGGTTGAAATATTTTATGTCTATTGTTTTCTGTAAGGAAAAGAAACACAAAAAGTTTAATTCAAATCATTGAATTTCTGTCAATTTTACTGATATTTGTAATGGTTTGAATTAACCACACGCACAAGGAAATGTTTTTTCTGTGACCTCAATGAAAATTTGTCACTGATGGTGTTCAATAGAAGTGTGGCTTAAGTTTTTCTTCATAAATTATGCTTGATTAGCTTTATTCATATTTCAATTTTAATGAGAAAAAATCATACAATAACCGTTTTAAACTTGTATTTTTATGATTTATTGAGTTTAAAATTTTATTATTCATTATTATTTCAGTATCGTAATTGAAATGAACATGATCATGCAAAATGTATTATAAATTACTCGAGATAAATTTGTCGAGCACATGCACACTCTTTTACATCGCTAAGGGCCAATTAATATTCATAAAACGGCACTGTTCATACAAACAGAATATTTTATCTGCAATATTCGGTTATGAGGTTTTCAGATCACATATTATCGAGGTAGAATATGGCGTATTGAAACATTGAACTGTTAGAGTACACTGTGCTATACTGTAGATTCACTCTACCTGTTCACTACTGTAATCAATCAGTAATTCTCATGATTGCGTGTAATTTAATGATGCGTGACATATACACACATCTGATAACCGGCTGAGGTGTCTCAGGGCGTCAACTGATAATACTGCAGTGTCTCTGATCGGGAGGTTCTAGAATGGCAAGTTTTTCCAAACTTGCTAGATAACCAGGTCCAGTTAGTCGCAGTATGGAGAAGAATTCTAACATCCGGCTGCTCTCCAAGTAGTTTTCCATGGTTTCTCCGATCCGCATCAGACGCATGCCGGGGCAGTACCCTAACAAACCGACTACAAACCTTTCGCGATCTTCCCCTCCTCTTTCTTGTCATATCTTCTCCACTTACCATTACTTACTTACACTTGCATCATACTACCATACTTGTATGAAGATTTGTCAGAAGCTTAGAGATTGTTCTGGCTGGGCGGTGCCCCACTAATGAGAGATATCTGGATAGGAAAAAACCAGCAAGCCGACTTGCCGCAATCTTGTCCACTGGGAGAAAAATACAGCCACTTTCCGTGACAAAACATGCACTACACTTACAAGACTAATGATCATAGCAGTTTACTCTCCCGGAAACCCGAAATAATCAATCAGTTTCTCGTGAGATACATTTGTTCTTTTTAACCAAATCGGCACTAATTGTTATTTTTCTACCATTACGTACTAAATATTAAAAAATTAGCAATAAAATAAGTATTCATACATCAAAAATATTGCATTCGTTTCATAGTGTGCAATGTCATATAGTACATTTATATCGCTACCGTGATAATGGAAATAGTATGCGAGGGGAAAAGGAAGAGAAATGGTACAAAATAATAGTTTCATTCGTGAATGAATGCTAAGAAGAATATGTATTCCTAAATAATTTTATTGTTTGAGGTATTCACGCAACGTTCACTGCAAACTGCACTGCAAAAATATGAAAATTTGACATGTTGAAATCTTCAACCAATAAAATTATTTAGACTTTTCTGAAAACAATGATACGACTTTTATAGCAAAATTAAATACAGAAGTTTTTTTTATAAATGTTTAAATCTATCTCTGTAGCAGGTAGGGGGCATGACTATTTTGTTTTGATTCTCTTGATTTTTGTTTCTTTGACCAACCTAAATATCTTAATGTCTATAACTTTTGCAGACACAAGAGGTTATGTTCTTCACTTTGGCCACACTGTGAGTTTAGAAGTACGGGTTTCTAGTTGTTTTCTTGTTTGTTAAGAAAAGAAGGGTAATTTTAATTAGTAATGAAGGGAATGAAGGTGATCCATCACTTAGTGAAAGTTATCACTAGAAAAAATGTATTTAATAGTCAAAGTTTACTTTAAAGTCCGTTCCAGAAAAATATATTTTTTGCACATATGACCCATTTTCTCAGAAACCATTAAATATAAAAAAGATTAAATTTTCAGGATAGCTTTATGTAAAAATGACTGAGCTACTTAACCAAACAATTAGGTAATTGTAAAATTGCTAGAATTATAGATTCATTTGTGTCTAATTTAAAAAAAAATTCAGTTCTCTTTAAAATTCTGAAACAAGATTTTAAGATATTCTATTCAAATAATTCTTCTTAAGTATAATAACAAATACTTACAGAATATACTGTAAAAATATCAAAGTTCTAAGTAAAGACGTTTCTGAGATAGAGGGTTTGAAATAGTCAATTTAACTTAGCCTAGATAGGACCGCCAGACTCTCCTGAAGCGTGAAGCCACCATAATGTGTTCGCGATATTTCGAGAATCGAAGTAGCCTAGTTATAGAAAATTCCTAGGATTTTGTTGTCATAGTTCTTACAATTACGTCTAAATTTGAAGTATCGAAATATAGATGTATCAATGAGTTAGTAGAATATTCTATTACCTCTTTTGAGAAGTCTGCTAAATACGCATTCGCGCTAGTTACATTTAAAAATGCGTAGAAGGTTCTGGAAAGATTTATAACGTTCATTTGGGAGAAGTTTAAAGGCGGATGTGTAGTTATGTTGAGATACCAGGAACTGAAGTTGAGAATCATATTACTTTGAGAACAGCAATGTTTGGCAGATGTTACAACGTGCGTATCTGGAAGAGATTCTTGGAGATGAATGCACAGAATTCATGGAAAAAGTTACTCTGCGTACGGATGAGAACTGGCAAGATCTGGAGGAAAAATCCGAGAAGAAGCGTTGTTTAGCTTGATGATCAACGAGTATTTTTAAATGCGAATATCAGTATCATATCATGTATTTAAACAGTCAACTTTTGGTAGGTTTCCACAAGTGGTGTTTCATGCCTCACGAAGTTAACATAATGTCTATAATAATAAGTACGTATTTCTTTGAGATGTAATGTTTCAGTTTTGGCAGGTGATGTTCGGCTTTTAATACGAGGGTAAGATTCTTATATTTCCCTACCTTTAAAAAGTGAGCAGCTAAGAGTGCATTTGCAACACTGCGTAGGGTTCTGTGTCTAGTAAAGACAAGTCTATGATGTCCTATTAATTTTTATACAAGACCTTTCTGTTAAATTCATTTCTTATTCATGATAATGAAACCACGAAAACTAAACAGACCATCTAACTCTTAACTTCGTCTTTCTATCAGACTCGTCTCACCCCCTTCTAACTCAAGTACTGTGCCGCCTCGTGCCTGTGGCCGTGGTAATGCGTTGGCATGAGTTGGCAATCTCGTTCGCAAGTGACATGAAAGTGGGTATGGAAACATTTGCACCCAAGACATTTTACTACTTGTTCAGAACCTTCGCAATCAAAGATTCAATTTTTTAAAAATGTTCAACGTATGAAATGCAGAGTTAAGTGGCAAAATATTCTTCATTATTTCATTTTTATTATTTTCATCAAGTTCAGGTGGCATATCATAATACAGTAGTTCAAGTAGTTCAGTACTTAAAGTAATCTAATGTCTTTGGGTAAGTCCTTTTTGACTTTTGGAAAATTGAGTTTTTGGAAATTCTTAAAATTTTCCGAACATACACTGCATCCATACAAAAAGTCTGATGCCGTTAATTCAGGAAAATATTCTCAGATTTTCCAAAATATTACTAGTATTTACAACTAATTGTAACAAATTAACAGTGTTTAATTCAAATGTAATGAATTAAAAAATATTAACATTTATTCGCATTTTTCTGCAACCAGTTTATATAAAGTCATTAAATGGGGAGGTTTCAGTGGTCTCAAATAATGTAAAAAAAGAGATATTTCCATTACATTTATTGAATTCTTTTCATTTCAAAAACGTTAAATGTACTCGTATTTTTTAACGCAAAAGCTTGTGTTTTTACTCAATCACCACACTATTGACTTAAAAATAAGCATGACCTTTATCCAGGGCAGTTTTTGTGCATAAGAAAAAAGTAAAAGGTGATGCTCTCATACATGAGATATGAGCCGCAAAACGAAATATGTCTTCTGAGAAATTTCTTTTCTTATCCTAATAGCGGCGTAGGCAAAGCATTCAGTCGCCAGAAGAGGGCAGCGCGTAGCGTTGGATGTAGCACGTTCCGAGGAGCGTGTCGCCAAAGGCTGGGAAGAGGCGCTTGCGAAACCTGATTTCGCCAAATTCTCGCGTGGCGTCGCGGAAAACGCTACAAGGCCTTTTGAAGTTGCGAGCGCTTGCACAAGGAGACACTTGAAGGGGCCTGAAGCGCCGACGCAGTTCCTCTATTCCCGCGTCTCGTTCCTCCTCCTGCGCGACGCCTTCAGCACACGACGCTCGCACGGTTCACCTCGGGAAGTGGCTCAGGGCATCAACGGAGTGCCTCTCACCAGGAGGTCTCAGGGTTCGAGTCCCGACGATGGCAAACTTTTGACACTACCTTGTCAGCTAGGTCGAATTCAGTCGCTGTCTGGAGGCGAATTCTAGCGGCCGGCTGCTATGATTGGTAGTTTTCCGTGGTTTCTCCGATCAACACCTGGCGAATGCCGGAGAAGTACCCTAACAAATGGTCCACGGACCGCGCACGATATTTCTTTTCTCTTTCTTGTCTTATCCTCTCCCATTACTTATAACCACTAACACTTAAACGCACTACACTATTACACATATCTTAACTTAGAGCTTATTTTGGCTGAGGCTGTGCCCCGCTGGTGGGAGATGCCGTGTTGAGGGAAACCTCGCTAGCCGACGGTAGGTTGGCGCCGGATCTGGCTATCCAGCGGGGGAATACCATCGCCACCTCCCGACGAAAAGCAAGCACTACACTTACGGGACTAACAACCTTATCATTTGATGAGCTCGGAATCACTAACAACCAGCCAACCATCGTCGCTGTGGATCGGGAATCTGGGCGACACCTCGTGAAGGAAATCAGTGACGCTGCTCTGTACAATATGAGTGATTGTTTCGAGTTTCCACGCGTCAACTAATATGGTCATTAGCTCAATATGTGTAATGCACATTATAACCGGGGTTTGGAGGAATTTTCCGCTACATCATGACACCCCGTGGCAATCTATAACACATCTCTCGGTTTGTGGGGTTTTCTCTCTCCTCTCCCAGCGGAGTATTATCACAACCTCTAAGTTCCTGACTGACCTCCCCCACTTGCGGCAGGATATGGTAGTAAGTGTATGTGTGTGTTGGAGAGAGGTGGGGACAAGAATGACAACTGAAAGATCGCGCGCAGTTTCTGGCCCGTTTGCTCAGGTATTGCTCAGGTAATTGCCAGGTTTTGACTGAAGAAACTACAAAGAACTACCGCCTGCTAGAAGACTCCCACTAGGGATTGTTGTTTCAGTAGTTCAAATTAATAATTAATAATAATAATAATAATTCATATAATAATGTCTATAATAATAATGAAACGCATACGGTGTGCAAAACATACGAAAGAAATATTTCTAAGAATCATTCACAAATAGAAGTTGGTTGCTTGTCTTGTGCAGAGGGCATTAATGATTCAAAGAAAAGGTTCAGTGTTGTTGGAAGCATGCTAAAATGATATTGATACCATGAATTTATGGTATTCTTGAATATTTTAGTTTCTGAAGAAAAAAAACGCGTTAATAGTTTCTTATTTTGGAATTGTAGGTAGTAATTTTAGTTGATGGTATTTTCGTGTTGATCAGTTTTCTAAGGAGTTCTTAATTCATTAGTTTGAATATCGTTTTATTTTAATTGGTTACCTATATAATTTCGAAAATAACAATCTCAGTAAAAAGTATATTTTTTCTTATCGAAAAGTATTAACAATTTTTTTACTACTTTGTTCAATCCAAATAATGTGTACTTGATATTACATTATAAATTTCATCGTGACATTATAATGTTAAGAAGATGTTATATTATGAATTGGGAAGGAAGAACGTTGGTGGCAAAAGGACCGCCTGGCGATCATCCGTGTGGCACTAAAACATATTAGCAAACGAAGGTGAAGGCCTGGCTCACTTGAAGAGAGAAGCAGAGCTATCCCTTGCTGGAAGGAGGACCCTGCCTTTAAGGGATCATATGGGTTTGTATCAATCAATCTCAATCAATAGATTTTGTTTGGGAGCGGATGAATCACTCACGGTCTAACGGTTGTTTAAGAAGCTGGTCCAACATACAGCTGAAAGTAGTTGGAGAAAACCATTAAAACCAAAGATGAGAGCATTAAATGTATTAAAATATGCATGTACTAAAAATGTATGTAGGCAGTTGTCTTCCCGACAAATGGGCCGTCAAGGATCAGAACCTAGACCTGTTCGTACCCTGACCCAGAGCGGGCTCTGCCTATCAAAAAAGATACGATTTTCTTTGTAACAGAAGCACTCAATAAAATGAAAGAAAAATCCAATGTTTCTTTCAGTGTTGATTAGAAACACCCACCGTAGTAAAGTATGAACTATAGATTTATGTTAAAATTGGAAAAACAGTGTGTAACTGACAATGAAGCGTTGAAAAAGAGTTCTCTTAAGACTATTTTATCAATTACTAGTTGAATAAATGGATATTATATAAAACAGTATTTTAGGTTATTTCCAAGTGTGTTGCCCCAAAATGCTTTCACTGGGATTAATGAAATTACGCAATTACGCAAAAGCGATTCTCACCCAATTGTGGTTTTCGGGAACATTTTAATGAGTGCAATTTCTAAAACAAAAATAATTTTTTGTTTTCCAGCATTATACGCGATCTTTTTCGTTTCAACAAATTGCAAATAAAAATATATTTTATGGCATGTAGTATGTTTGCCGTTGTTGTGCTAATAATTGCGTCATCACACATTGAGCCAATTGCAGCTAGAGAATCGTAGGAAAGGTAGCGGTAACCCGAACAGCCGACCATCGTTTTCAAAACATGTAATAGTGCAATAAAGCTTAACTTTATAAACTAGTTCAATGATAATATTATTATTTTAATTCAAATCTTTTTTGTTGGTGCAAGATGTTCTGAAAAGTAGGCGGAGAGCGCCTACAGCACCTTCTTTGAGTTGTTTAAGCGCAGAGTGCGTGGCTTTTGCATCGTACGTTACGTGGTCAAATCCCGCGGAATACAGAAAAGAATGATCGGGATTACGAAGCGCCGGGAATGCAGAATTCTTCAACAGATACATTTATCATTCATATAGGTGTCAGCTTCTTTTCGTGGTGCCGAAACTCCATCACGATTGTGACTCGTGTACTATTTCGGACCACGAAGCTTCACTTGCAGACATGCAAGAACATACTTCTTTTAACGGTCCTTACCAAACTGTCGGTATTTATGACGCACCAAAACCTTCTGCTTTAACTTCACTATTTCAAATCACCATGACCAATATACTCCGTAATGAACTCGTAGAATTCTGAGGTGTCACCAGAACAGTTAAAAGAAATTTTACCTCTGGCACTGTTTTCATTGAAGTTAAAAGGTGAAACACACTCTGAAATTAACGGCAATGGGTATGTGTGCCTACAATGTACCTTTGTTTCACCCGCGTGTAAATGTACTATTGTTTTTTTCAGTTTATGGCAACTGCGTAACCCTCAAACTGACGGAGATCTCATAAAAAACTGCTCTAATTATCCTGGTGGGGCCTACAGTGCAAAAGTTGTAAGAACGAGTATGTGTATCGTATTTCAATTACATTTAAAACAGATGTATTAGAATTACGCACGAACGAGTAGGGAAATGGAGCCATTGAGCTTTCGCGTGAAGTAATTGATCGAATGGAACATTCCATTTATGAGAGCAACGACTATCTACGAGAATTGATGCTCCATTCTGCAAATCACACCGAACCCAAAATATTCTCAACTCGACTGTTACGCTATTAATGGACTGCCTATTTATGAAGTGTATTGGGTCTGTTTCGCTTTGGAAATAAAATCAATGTAAAAAAGGGAGTTTATGAATATCACTTTTCCACTATCCCTCTCCCTGCACCCTCTCTCTCTCTCTCTCTCTCTCTCTCTCTCCATCAGTCATTACCGCTCAATTCTTTCCTATTTTCCACAGTTTTACCATTATCACTTTTCCTCAATTATTCCTCCCTCCCTCCATTACCATCCTTTCCGTTGTCTCTCCCCCTCCATTGCCCATCCCTCTCCATTGCCCTGCCTTCTCTATTGTACCTCCCTCTCCATCGCTCTCCACCGGGCCTTACTCTTCGTTGTTCTTTGCCCTCCACTGGCGCCCATTCTCTCCATTGAACGCTCCTTCCCGTTTCAATGCCCCTCCCTCTCCATTGAACCCCCTTTTCATTGTACTACCTTTTCATTGTACCCCACTTTTCATAGTATCTCACTTTTCATTGGAAATGCCTTTTCTTGGTACCCGCCTTTTCATTCTACCCCACTTTTCATAGTACCCTACATTTAATAGTATCCCACTTTTCATAGTATTCCACTCTTTATAGTATCCCACTCTTTATAGTATCCCACTCTTTATAGTATCCCACTCTTTATAGTATCCCACTCTTTATAGTATCCCACTCTTTATAGTATCCCACTCTTTATAGTATCCCACTTTTCATAGTATCCTACATTTCATAGTATCCCACTTTTCATAACACCCTACTTTTCATAGTACCCCACTTTTCATAGTACTCACCTTTTCAATCGACTTTTTTAACTAACCACCTTTTGCATTGTACCGAATTTCTCAATCTTCCTACCTTTTTTATGTACCCACCTTTTCATTGTAGTTATTCTCCAATTTTCTCTGCTCTTTCTTCCCCTTGTCTGCAGTCCCACCTCTAATTCCCTTTCCTTCCTATTTTCTATCATTTCCCCTTGCACTTTCCCACTCCCTCCATTTCCTTTCACTCTCTCTTCCATCTCCTTCAGTGCATTTCCCTTTTTTTTGCACTTCCACTTAACCTCAGATATCTACCCTCTTCCAAAGCCCACCTTCCCCGTTTTCGAAAGATACGCAGTGGAGCAGAGAACGGAAGGGGTTCCGTTGTCAACAGCCCCTCCCTCCGCCTTTGTTTCTTACTGCCTCTTCCCTCCACTGACCTACTGACTCCCTCCTCCATTTCCCCTGTGGCCCTTCTGCCTCTTAGCCCTTCTTATCCACCCTCCTGCTACTCACTTCCTCTCGTCCTTCAATTTCTGTCAATCCTCTAACGTCACGGAGAGCCCCTCATATTCTGGTAGCCTTACTACCTGGTCACTCCAATCCCTTTCTTCCGCTCACCCACCGCCGTCCTCCTTATCCCTCTGCCTCTTTTCGCGTCCGACGCGTCCATCTAAACGGCCCGGTGAAGGGGAAATTCCTCGTCCGAGCGGAAAAAGAAAGATGTTGAGGTGTAGAGGGCGTGGCAACGATAATGGCGATGGTGGTGGAGCGGACATAGACGCGGGCGGCGGGGGCGGCGGGGACGGCGGGGGCGGCGGGGGCGGCGGGGGCGGCGGGGCGGCGGGGGCGGCGGGGGCGGCGGGGTGGGGGGAAGGTGAGGGGCGGCGGGGGGCGGCGGGGGTGGCGGAGGGAAGCGGGGGGCACTTCTAATTTTAGAGAGCCCCGGGCGTGCTTCGGGCATACGGGCATGCTCCGAATCTGCAGACAGTGGGAGGAGGTCTCTGTTAGCATCTGCATAACCTGATGAGGAGACTGGGCGTCTTTACGCTTCGGTTTAACTCCCAGGATGCTTTTCTCAGGTAACAACGTTACCTACAGAGGTCGAGAGAAGCCGGAGCGATCCGAACGAAGTTCCGAGGCGTGCTGCCACGCCGCGACACTGAAGGTGCCAGCCAGCAACGTAGTCGCTCTGGCCTGGCCTCGACCCGGCCCGTCTGATTGCTTTGCAACGCGATTACCAGCGCGGAGCACGCCAATTGCTAATGATTCTGCTGAATAAGTTCTCTGTTCTTTGAAGACGGGAATGAAGCAATGTTTCTTTAATTCCTCACTCATTTGTAGAGAATAGAATATCAGAATTTGATGCTGTTGCTTAAATTGGACCGATAACTTATAAAGACATTGGATTGTCAAAGTCATAGATCTGTGAACGGTTAGAGTAGTCTCTTGATGCATTTGTGTAGCAAAAACCCAGAAAATCATTTATAAAATCTTGAGAGCTCAACTGTATATTTACTATGTGTTTTAAATGCTTAAACCTAACTCAATATATATTATTTAATATTTATGACTAAAACTGGAAAATAACTATGTTATTTTAAAATATCCTCATTTTGTTTTTATATCGATTATTATATAAACGTGTGTACATGTTAGATTTTAATCAACACATTTGGGAATCAAACCTCGCATAAAACCTCTTATTTTATCTGTAGTAATAATTTTTATGTGCAAAATGTGGTAATTAGCGTTAAAAAATTATTCATTGCATTCGAATCACAAAAGCAATTTTATTGAGAAGTAATAAATTGCAAGAAATTTATGCAATGATCCAGGAAAATGATATAAATTGCAATAATACGAATAATGTAATATAATACAAACTCTGCATTTGGAGAGAAATTTTACTTCCTTGAAAATTTACTTCACCCTTAACTGGATTATTTAATACAGTAGTACATTGCAAAACGCAATTGTACTAAAATATCTTATGAAGTCTTAAGTTGCCTATCTAGATCCAGACGTTTGGCGTTACGTGAACCTATACCCAAGACTTCATTAGCTGTCTAAGAAATAATAAGAATTAAGAGTTATTAACGAAAGTAAAAGACATTGTTAACAAAGGAAAACATTGTTAAAAAGTATATTGATTAACTTAAATACTAAACTTCCATTTCTAAAATTGACAGTGTTCAACGCTACCCTGTGACCTTGCAATGGAAATTCGGAATCCTGCTAAATTGCGATTACGCTATGGATGTCTCTGCGTAACGAAGAGCCAAGTAATCCGGTTACTCGCGCGTGTCCCATTTCAGAACCAATGTCATCACTGCACATGGCTTATGATCCCTTAATATAGCATCCGAGGCATCCGCGGACAATGTGCCTCAGTCACAGTCTTTGACCTTGCTCCCACTCCTGCTCCCCTCCGCGGAATTCACACCCCCCCGCGATTAAAAGCGGTCCCTCAGTTGAAATGGTCCCGACATCTGTACCGCTCTCTCCGGCAATGACACCGCCACTACTGCTGTCAACTTGCCAACGAGTCCACCAGGCCGTCCCTGCCAGTCTCGCGACTTTCTCATAGGTAATATAACGAGTACTTTCAAAATTGTCGATAAATCCCCGACTCGCGAATCGAGAAGGGGATTATCTGAGAATTTCCAAAGCACGAGTGATATTTAATAGGACTATTCCACGAATGTAATTATGTCTAACAGAGTTCCAAGATGCGCCAAATACTGAAAACAACTGAAAGTTGTGTTAAAATTAAAGGTGTTACGTTATATTTAGGGTCCGGATTTGGCATATTTGCATGTTTTTTTCCCTTAAACATAATGATAAGCATAAAGCACACAAATTCATTTCTTATTGTTTGGGATCGATAGACAAATTCTTATGGTGCATATTTTGGCATGTTTATAATGATTAAGCATATTTTCGTTTTAAGAGCATATATTTGCATAATTTACATCTTTTCATTCTTTAAATTGTTTGTTCCTTCATAAAATTCTGAGGAACTTTGAGATGGCTTTCAAGTTTGCATCGTATTTGTGTAATTAGAGCGGGTACAGTTCATCAGGAAATCTATTCAAACATGTCCGCGGGAAAGAAACAAGTCCGACTGAATTCTGTAGGTAAGTCATTCAACACTTGGCCAGGACCAATAGGACGAGTCTTAATAGAAGAACTGAAGAAAATTCAAGAAAAAATCCTGGCTTGAGAACAATGAAAAAGTTACGCGGTATTTTACAGGGTGAAACGCATGGTGTTGAAATTACAGAACTAAGCAAATTGAAACTTTGAAGTGTAGTCTCCTAAACTCAAAGTTGAAAGAACTTTGTAAAATAACGTTCTTACTGGTAACAAAAATGATTCATCCCAGAAAATTTGGAAAATGTATTATAAACTTTCGCAATTGAAGTTAGATTCAGTGTGTATCATTCAAAATTTAAATTAAACTATTTTGTAAAGACTAAAACACGCACTTTTCTCTGTGCATATTTTTCTTTTTAAGTGCATATTTTCCTATTTTTAAAGCATATTTGCATGCATATTTTCAGTATTTTTAGTGCCTATGAATCTGCACTCTAGTTATAGTACAAGTACTTACATAAGCGGTTTATTGGACTTAGCGATCGATGTGTACCGTCCCCTAAGATAGATGAGTCAAAGTTTATAATTGGTCAGAAGGGAGAAGCGGTAAGAAAAACCCCATAGAAAAAGCGATAAACGTTTTGAGATTCACCGCCATGATTGAGGCATTTTGTATGTATAGATAAACACTATTGGTTTTAATTTCACGAATGGAATAGTCACTGCTAAGAAGTCTACAACCCGCCATCCCCAGCCTCACCCAACTCGAAGTCCGCCTCACAGACCCCGTTTCTTCCCCCCTCCTCCACCCACCCTTGTCACCGGATTAACTCATCACCTCCGGCTCTCTTTCTTCCTGCGTGTTTGCCGCCACCTCCGACTGCACGAACCTCAGCCCGCCTGAATGACCCAGGCATTCCCTCGACCTCCGGTGCAGTCACCCCGTCCCGTCGCGAACTTCATATCTACCAACCCCTGCTCACCTCGTCGCCCTCAGCCGCTAGCTGGCGGTAGGTCGGCGCCGGATCTCGCCATCCGGCGGGGAAAGGTCACCGCCATCTCCCGAGGAAAAAAAACATGCACTACACTTACGGGAATGATGACATAAGCTGTTGACTTGCCCGGAATCACTTACCAACCAACCAACCAATCGTTGCCCTCAGTGTCTCCTCACATGCTTCGTATATGTGGAGGCGTGGAGCCCCGCCCCACCGCTGCCATTCCACGCTGTTTGTCATCCCCCCCCTCATCACCCGTTACTCCGTCTCCCACCGCGCTCTCCTACGCAGATCCCACATCCGCCGCATACCTCGCTTTACGACTACCATAGTCCGTTCTCTCCGTCCGTCTGTTACCCCGCCACTCACGTTGGCACCCTGACCACACTTGCATCTCTGCCACAAGCTCTCTTCATTCCCGGTGCCATGGTTTCTGTCTCTAACAAAATCTCATACCCCACTCCAGCATCTACACGCCAACAAACCCGGCTCCGACTCGTTACCCAGTTCCTGCTACAACATCTTATCAGCTAAT